>CAUYLG010055722.1:0-37447 GCA_963573385.1 Cacajao melanocephalus
ACTTTAAATTTCATATGGAACCAAAAAAAGAGCCCATATAGCCAAGACAATCCTAAGCAAAAAGAACAAAGCTGGAGGCATCAACACTACCTGACTTCAAACTATACTACAAGGCTACAGTAACCAAAACAGCATGGTACTGGTACCAAAACAAATAAATAGATGAATGGAACAAAACAGAGGCCTCAGAAATAATGCCACACGTCAACAAACATCTGATCTTTGAAAAACCTGACAAAAACAAGCAATGGGAAATGGATTCCCTATATTATAAATGGCATTGGGAAAACTGGTTAGCCATATGGAGAAAACTGAAACTGGACACCTTTCTTACAGCTTATACACAAAAATTAACTCAAGATGGATTAAAGACTTAAATCTAAGACCTAAAATAATAAAAACCCTAGAAGAAAACCTAGGCAAAACCATTCAGGACATAGGCATGGGTAAACACTTCATGAATAATACACCAAAAGCAATTGCAACAAAAGCCAAAATTGACAAATGGGATATAATTAAACTAAAGAGCTTTTGCACAGCAAAATAAATGATCATCAGAGTAAACAGGTAACCTACAGAATGGGAGAAAATTTTTGCAATCTATCTATCTGACAAAGGGCTAATATCCAGAATCTATAAGAAACTTAAGTAACTTTACAAGAAAAAAACAATCCCATCAAAAAGCAGGCAAAGGATATGAACAGACACTTCTCAAAAGAAGACATTTATGAGACCAACAAATATATGAAAAAGAGCTTATCATCACTGGTCATCAGGGAAATGCAAATCAAATGAGATAACATCTCACGTCATTTAGAACAATGATCATTAAAAAGTCAGGAAACAACAGATGCTGGAGAGGATATGGAGAAATAGAAATGTTTTTACACTGTTAGTGAAAGTGTAAATTAATTCAATCATTGTGGAAGACAGTGTGGCAATTCCTCAAAGATCTAGAACCAGAAATACCATTTGTCCCAGTAATCCCACTGGGTATATACCAAAGGATTATAAATCATTCTACTATAAAGACACAGGCACATGTATGTTTATTGCAGCACTATTCACAATAGCAAAGACTTGGAACCAACCCAAATGCCCATCAATGATAGACTGGATAAAGAAAATGTGGCACATATACACCATGAAATGCTATGCAGCCATAAAAACGATGAGTTCATGTCCTTTGCAGGGACATGGATGAAGCTGGAAATTGTCATTCTTAGCAAACTAACATAGGAACAGAAAACCAAATACCACATGTTCTCACTCATAAGTGGGAGTTGAACAGTGAGAACACATGGACACAGGGAGGGGAATATCACACACTGGGGCCTGTCAGAGGGTAGCGGGATAGGGGAGAGATAACATTAGGAAAAATACCTAATGTAGACGACAGGTTGATGGGTGCAGCAAACCACTATGGCACATGTATACCTATGTAACAAACCTGCACATTCTGCACATGTATCCCAGAACTTAAAGTATAATAAAAAAAATTGGAGCAAAACCTTGCCACATTTTCTTTATCCGGTCTATTACTGATGGGCATTTGGGTTGGTTCCAAGTCTTTGCTATTGTGAATAGTGCTGCAGTAAACATATGTGTGCATGTATCTTTATAGTAGAATGATTTACCACCCTTTAGCTATACACCCAGAAATGGGATTGCTGGGTCAAATGGTATTTCTGGTTCTAGATTCTTGAGGAATCACCACACTGTCTTCCAAAATGGTTGAACTAATTTATACTCCCACCAACAATTTAAAAGCCTTCCTATTTCTCCACAAGTCTCCTATAGATAACTACTCTCTCTTTGAGAGAGTAGGGCCTTAGTAGAGACTGAATGCTTAAGCATGGGCCACCATGTTACTATCTATGCAACCTGAGCTTCTCAGTATGAACTGCGAGTTATCTGACCCGCCAAGCCATGAAGTTGGGTATGCGCAAAAGCACTCCATCATCAAATGGAAGTGGTATATATGAGGTCAGGCTTGAGTAAGGCACAAGTAAGTTATGTGAAGAAGTGGTGCAAATGCCGATACCCACAACATCTACTACACGACCTTGTCTCTCCCATTCCACCTCTATGACCTCATGGAGAGTTCCCTACAATAAGTTGACTGAGAAAGGGAAAACTCAGTACTGGCTTACAGATTGTTCTGCATGAAATGCAGGCACCACCTGAGAGTGGATAGCTGCAGCACTACAGGCCCCCTCTGTGACATTACTGAAAAACAGTGGTGAAGGGAAATTCTCCCAGTAGGCAGAACTTTAAGCAGTGCACCTGGTTGTTCATTTTGTTTAGAAGAAGAAATGGTTAGAGATATGAGTCTATCCTGATTCATGAGCTATGGTAAATGATTTGGCTGGATGGTGAGAGACTTAAAAGTAACATGAACGGAAAATTGGTGACAAGAAAAGTCTGAAGAACAGATAAAGGGGCAGTTTTCTCTGCATGGGCAGAGAAAGTGAAGATATTTATGTCCCATATGAATCCTTACTGAAGGATGACCTCAGCAGAGGAAGATTTTTAATAATTAAGGACATAGGACGACCCTTTCTGTGTATGCAAGTCAGTCTCTTTTCCCAGCCACTCATGCCATTGCTCAGAGTGTTCATGAACAAAGTGGCCGTGGTAGCAAAGAAGTTATGCATGGAATCAGCAACATGCATTTCTATTCACCAAGGCTAATCTGGATACAGTTACCACTGAGTACTCATCTGGCTAGCAGCAGAGTCCCTGGTATGGCATCATTCCCTGGGGTGAGCAATCAGCTACTTGGTGACAAGTTGACTACATTGGGTCACTTCCACCATGGAAAGAGCAGTGATTTCTTCTTACCAGAATAAATACTCTGGATATGGATTTGCTTTCCTTGTGTACAGTGCTTCTGCCAAAACTATCCTCCATGGTCTTACAAGAATTACTTATCCACCATCATGGTATTCTACACAGCATTGCTTCTAACCAAGAAACTCACTTCACAACAAATTAAGTGTGGCAATGATGACTGGTGGCTGATCTGGAGGGGCCACTGTGGAGATGCCAGCTGCAGCGGGGGAGGCATGGACCAGGGCTGTGCACTCTGTGGAGCTGGCAAGGGCCAGGAACAGACGATCCCAGCAGGAGCCCCACACCCTACCAAGTTGGTGGGGCAGGAACCCATGCTCCTGGGTGCAGCTGCAGCTGCCCAGCCAGGGCCATGACCCAAGCATCCCTGTGCTCTTGGGGACCCAGGAAGCTCCCTGCCTCTGCAGGTTTGAAAGTGCCTGCTTCTGCTCCCTGGCCTCTCCCAATTCAGGGTGCTTGCTCTGGTACAGAGTGCAGTTGTAGCCAAGCCTGAGCACTGTCACGACCCAGCTGGGTGCGTGTGCACTTGGGGTGGCACTGACACTCCAGCCTGCCCCCCTCGCCCCCCTGCCTTAGCCCCTTCTGAAACTTTGGGTGCTGATGAGCCCAGGGAGGGACTTGGGGGGTACTAAGGGCAGCTTGGCATGAGCCTGAGTGCCCCTTCAGCATGGACAGCCTGGGCACTGCAGATGGCATGTTATTGGTAGTGGGAGGCAGACAGGTTCCTAGGTCAGAAGGGGCAGGTCCCTGGTGAAACCCCACCTTCAAGCCAGGGACAGCCTAAAGCATGGGGGCTGTGCTGCCAGCCACCCAGGTGAGAACTTCATTGATTCCTTCAGGCCAAATGAATAGTGCTTTTTCCAGGCCCACCCATGGCCACCACGGACCAATCAGCATGCACTTCCTCCATTCTGAGAATATTAAAACCCCAATTTCAGCCAGACTAAGACATTTCTAGGGATGACCTGCCTTTGGGAAGGAGCTATCAACTTCTGGGGTCTCCTGAGAGCTGTTCTGTCACTTAGTAAAACTCCTTCCACCTTCTTCACCCACCAGTTGTCTGCATAACCTCATTCTTCCTGGACATGGGACAAGAGCTCAGGACTGACTGAACAGTGGGAGTGAAAGTGGTGGTAACACATTCCTTGCTGGCTTGCTGAGCTGCAGGCAGTGACATGCTCCTGGACTGTTGGAGTAAAGAGTAGCAACCCTTCTGGGGCCAAGACCTCAGGGCTTCCTAAGCCAGAGCTGCTGTAACACCCTCCCACCTTTGACTAGTGCTGGGTGGCCCCTCCAAATGACAGGAAGCAGTGGTGGGGCCAGACCAGTCCAGGAGCTGTGGGGGGTGAGCAGGACTAAAGGAGCTGTAACACAAACGGGCTGAAACACTCCCTCCTCCCCTAAACACACCCCTGCACCACTCACTGCACTGCAGGCAGCAAGGAGAAGAGAAGAGCTGCAGCCCTTTCTGGGGGCCCAGATCTCGGGGCTTCCCGAGCTTGGGATATGACATGCTGTAGCACCCTCTTTGAGGTTCTGAGGTTGCTGGCATCTCTGAGCTTTGCCACCACATTGCCCAGTGCCTGCAGCAGAAGCTGCCTGTAGTATGCTTGGCCCGGCCACAGCCTTGCACAGAGCTGGGCACCTGTGCTGGTGCCTGGAGCTGCCCACCCTACCTCAACAGGCATGCTCACTCACACACCCCTCGTCATTCCATGCCTGGCTCACCCTGGGGAGGCACAGGATCTGGGCCAGTAGCGCAAGCCAGTACAGCCTGCCAGGCCAAGTGGGCAGAATGAGTCCAGGGGGCATGAGCAAACTCAAGCAGAGATGCCACGAGCCACAGGGGTTTCCAGCTGACAAAGTGACACCCTTAGTACACTGTGACAGCATTGGGCCTAAGTTTTTGGTATTAACCATTATTTCTTTTTTTTTTTTTTTTTTCAATTCACCAATATTTCTACATTCTCCACTATTCTGAAGCATCTGGATTGATAGAATGGCAGAATTACCTCTTGAAAACTCAGTTATGGTGCCAGCTAGGTGGCAATACCTTGGAGGACTGTGGTAATGTCTTCCAGCAGGCTGTATATGCTTTAAATCAGCATGCAATGTGTGGTGCTCCTTCTCCAACAGTCAAAATTCATAGGTCGAGGAATCAATGGGAATAAATGGGAGGAAACAGCATCAGTCACTATTATCCCTACAGCTCTACTTGCAAAACTTTTGCTTCCCATTCTTGTGACCCTATGGTCTGCTGGTCTAGAAATCTTGTTTTCAAAGGTAGAAATGTTTCTACTAGGAAACACAAGAATGATTTAATTGAACTGGAAGTTATAACTGTCATCTGGCCACTTTGAGCTCCTCATAACTCTGAATCAACAGGCAAAGAAGAAAATTACTGTACTGACTGGGGTTACTGGTCCTGATTATCAAGGAGTAACTGAACTGGTGCTACACTATTGAGGTGAGGAAGAACATGTCTAGAATAAAGGAGATCCTTTAGGATGTCTCTTAGTACTACTGCTATAGACTGAATGTTTGTGTCCTCCTAAAATTCCTATGTTCATAATCCCCAAGGTGATGGTATTTGGAGGTAGACACTTGGGAGGTAATTAGGTCATGAAGGTGGAGCCCTCAGAAATGGGATTAAAGCTTTTATAAGAAGAGACACAAGAGAGATAATCTCTCTCTCTTGGCCATGTGAAGGTACAGTGAGAAAGTGTCTATCTGCAAACCAGGACAAGATCCTCAACAGGAAGCAGATCAGCCTTAGACTTCTCAGCCTCCAGAAATGTGAGAAATAAATTTCTGTTAAGTTACCCAGTTTATGGTATTTTGATTTAGCAGCCTCAGCTAAGACAACTACCATTCTGTGAGATTGAAGTCAGTGGAAAACCACAACAACCCAACCCAAGCAGGACTGCTGATGTCCCAGTTCCTTCAGGAATGAGTGTTTGGGTCACTTAACCAGGCAAAGACTACAGCCAGCTGAAGTGCTTGCTACAGGTTAAAGCAATATGGAAATGGTCATGGAAGAAGGTAGTCATAAATAACAGCTATGACTATGTGACAAGTTGTAGAAACAAGGATTGTAATTGTTACATCTCTTTCTTATTTTGTTATAATAAACGTGTATACATATATCTAATATATATTTCAAATATTTTTGTTTTCTTCCCTCTCTTAGCTTCAGATCATCTAATATAACATGTATTAGTAACAGTTAACATTACACCACAGTATTTAAATTATTGGATATCATGGAAAAGAGTAAACATCATTCAAGGCATCTTCACTGGAGGAAGATCTGTGGTCATATATATATATATATATATATATATATGATAGTTGCATAATGTTAGATGGAAGTATGGCTTTGCTGTTGTCTTTATTTGGAAACTGAGTATGGCTTAAGATGTTATGGGTGCTAAGCTGACAAAGGGTAGACTGTGATGGTATTTTATGTGCCAACTCTACTAAATAATAGTTTCCAATAATTCAATCAAACGCTAATGTAAGTATTGCTCTGAAGATGTTTTGTAGATTTAACATCTTCAGACAATTGCCTTCAAATAAAGGAGATTATCCTCAATAATTTGGTTAGGCCTAACCTAAGCAGTTGAAAGACCTTAAGAGCAGAACTGAGGTTCCTCTGAGGATGAAAAACTCTGCCAGTGGACTGAAGCTTCAGCTCCTTCCTGAGAGTTTCCAGCCTTCCCTTCCTGATGGCCTCCCATACAAATTTTTGACTTGACTAGCCAATACTCACAATTGGATAAGCCAATTTCTTATAGTCTACCTATCTGTCTATCCACCTGCCTAGCTATACAGACAGACAGACACATACACAAACACACATACACTTGTATATACATGTATTATACATATATACATATGTCCTATGGTTCTTTTTCTGGTGGAACTCTGATTGATGCTCCTAGCACCTCTTATGAGACCAGAAAACCATGAAACCAATATGCAAAAAAATATAAAGGAAAAGAAAATTTCAGACCAACCTCTCTCATAAACATAAACACAAAAATTAATAATAAAATGTTAGCACACCAAATGCAGCAATATAGAAAGGATAATACATCATGGTCAAGTAGATTGATGCCAGAATTAAAATTGGTACAATATTTAAAATCAATCACTTAAATTCATCACTTTAACAGAACAAAAGAGAAAAACCATATCCTCCTCTCAATAGAACAGCCAAAACACTTGACAAATTCTGCATCCTTATGTGGTAAAAATTTTCAGCAAATGAGAACTAGAAGGAAACTTTCCTGAGTGTGATAAAGAACATCCATAAAAATCTATAACAAACGTTATACTGAGTAGTGAAATACTGGCTAATTTCCCTGTAGAGAACAGAAACGAGGCAAGAATGTCCATGCTTATCATTTCTAGGCATCATTGAACATAGAGATTGTAACCAGTGTAATAACACAAGAAAAGAAATAAAAAGCACAAGGGTCTGAAAGAAAACATAAAACTGTCTTTATTTCATTGTGGCATAATTGTTTATGTTGAATCATGACTCTACCGTTTACTAGCTTTTAGATCTTGGCCTAATTACTTAGTATAACAAGCTTTCTTGTCCTCAGCTGTAACATGGTGATACCAAATTATGAGCATGAAATGAAGTAATACACATAACGTGCTTAGCACCATGACAGGCTCATGAAATGTTAGTGCCAATAATGACAGTGGTAGTGGTGGTGGCAACTTAAACAATCCAGGACTTTATCCAGAGTTTTCACCTCTCTATGCCTCAATTTCCTTACCTGTTAAAATAGTGACAATAATATTGCTTGCCTCATAGGATTTTTAAGGAGTATAAGGAAATGGATATAAAGTGCTTAGAACATTGTCTAACACAAAATAAATGTCAAAAAGCACGGCTACTTTTATTTCTCTTATTTTATGTTCCACTTGTAGAAGATCTAATATTTTTAAATTGTTCTCTGATAAGCCACCCTAATAGAAAAGACTTGGGGTTCAATCTTCTTGGTGAGAAATATACTGAAACTTCTCTAGAACCCTAAAGTAGTTTGCAGCCAAAAAAATTTAATCAGATTCAGTACGTATTTATTGAATACCTACTCTATACCAGACAGAGCTAGGCACATTTTATTCTTCCTTAAAATTATAATCTCTTTTAATCCTTAAATCCACTTTTAGTTGGATTCCATCCTCAGGCTCTTTTTATGGGAAACTGAGACACAGAAAGCTTAAATAATTTGCCCCAAGTCCCACTGCTTGTAACTGGCTGACTTAAATACCTCTAAGGACTCTATATCAAGTATTCCCACTGCTTCTCAGTCATGTACGACATGAATAGCTCCCACTAACCTCAACAGATTGTGTTTATTCTTTGTGTACAGATAAAATTAGTTAGTCCTAAGCATTCATTCTAAATGTCCAAATTAACACTCCAAGTTGTGTCAAATGAATCCAAACTGTTGCTGAGGATGGGGAAAGAGGGAGGGAGAAGGTTTCTCTCCATCCCAAGTGATTTGGATCAAGACCAGCATTTCTGCCCCAGCTTTAAAGACTCTATGCTATGAGAAAGAGAAATCAGGGCTCACAGTAAATGGAGTCTCACCAAGTTCCATTTCCAATTCTGGCCAGGAAAATAAAAAAGCAGCAGCTAAAAATGTAACCTGTACTGGAGCTTGCACAAAGTCAGCTTTCATTACTTACTGCTACATGTTGGTCTAGAAGAAATATTTCATTAACTACACTCTTGCTGTAGATTTTATCTAGTTGCCATAGAAACTTTGGAAGAAAAGCTTGTTTTTAACCCTTGGACTAGATTTGCCACCCAGTTTTATAGTTCTATTTAAAAAGCCCCCTTGTTATTTTAAATGCTTCCTCTTCTGCTCACCTGTTTTTCTCCTCCTGTTAGACAGCTGGACAGAACGTGTTCATGACCTTCACACTACCACTTATTGTGACTTTCAAGGCACAGTTCCTGAGGGTGTATGGCTACAGTCAACAGTGCTTTTCTGTGTTTATCTGTGAGATGGGCTCTGGTTACAACAGATTTTTTTTAAGCTGAGGTTTCACTTTATCCAAAATAAAAATGAACTATCTTGTTTGTATTGCCTCAGCCAAGCAAACGTCCCCACTTAGCCCAAGTCTTTATAGAAGGCATCATGAGTCCCATTCCAGCTTCTCAGATAGCTTCCAAATTGGAAGTGTCTGGTTTCTAGATGCCCTAAGTATTCCTGTCCTCCCACTGGCCCCTCCTCCCTGCTCCTGGAGTTTCCAAATACAACACTAGGACTGTGCTTGCCTGTACAGCTTTTTCTTCCCTGGAGAACACACACATATCTCAGAGTGGTTTACTCCAGTGGATCCTCAGGGTGTGGGCTCCTGCCTGTCTCCCTACTGGGCGACATCTTTTCAACACAGTCTCTTTGTTCTCCTGCTTGGAGGCTCATTTGGCACATATGGAAATTCTCATCTGGTTGCAATTGATTTTGTTCCTCAGGAGAGAGGTGGGTGTTGAAAAACTGGGTTATATTTAGTGGGGTCATTCAGGGCCTGGCCTTGCTCTGGTTGGAGAGAAGGTTGAAGAACAGATGTTGGACATTTCCATAAGATAGAAAGTGTTAATCTGTGGAGGGCAGGATTCTTCCAAGCTCTTTTAATTTTGGTCATGATGGAGGTGTGGTCAGGTCCCATGGTTGAGAACAATTTCATGCAAATAACACATTGCCACTGCAAAGACAGATCCAGTCTCCCAGACAGGAAGTAAAAGTAGGGCCTCATTGTGTCCAGGTCATGACTGCCACTCAAGCGGACTTAACCCCTCAAAATGAGGATGAAAATTAGGTCCAATGGCTAAGGAGCTTGAAACTACCAGGCAATTCCACCTTGCAGGAGTGCTATCCACTCAGGAGGACATCTCGTTTTAAAGCTCTCTCTACTGAATTTCTGCATTATGGAGCTCCAGAGAAAAGCTTGGATGACTCTCACAAGAAGATTCATTGCAGCCAGCTCTTTTCTGTGATTATCAAGTAACCACTGAGATAAGCCAGCTCATCAGTGAAACACTCTCTGGAGATGCAAGGGCTTCAGAGTTGCCAAAGGTAGGCAGTGTCTCTCTGTTAGCAAGTTCAAAGGCAAAAATTGTGGCTTGGGGGGAGTATCCCCACATTTGTCTCTAAACTGACATAATTCCGGGTAAGCCTTAGATGTGGGCAAGGAGAATTTCAGTGCATCTCTGGAGCTATAAACTTGTTGTCTTATTTCTGAATGCCTCTCATGCTTCAGACAAAGCCTGGTGCATAGTAGATGCTGAACAAGTGTTTGTCAAATGTGAATTAGGTATTTTTTTTTTGGCTATAGATCATAGATTTCTTTTTTAAAATAATGGCTTCATTGAGATATACTTCACATAGCATAAAATTCACCCTTTTAAAGTGTTCAATTCAGTGGTTTTTAGTATATTCACAGAGTTGTACAGCCATTACCACCATCTAATTATAGAACAGTTTCCTCACCTCCCCCCACCCCCCAAAAAACACTCTGTACTCATCCTCCCCTTCCCCCAGACTCTGGTAAACATTAACTTACATTCTGTCTCTGACCATAGATTTCTGACCATTACATTCAACAGTTTTATGGATCTCTGTATAAGCACACAAAGCAAAATTTCTACCAGGGTCATGCTCTTGAGAAAGCATTGCTTGTATTTTCTTGGTTCTAGCTAATTCTGTCTCATCCTTTCTATCACTTAAAAGAACAGATGGCTTAAGCCTTCTCTAGGCCAAGGCTGCGTCTCTGTATTGCCAAACATGTTGACGAGCACTGAAATTCAGCCCAGAATCACAATGAAAGCAAATGTGAAATACCTGGACATCGCCAAATTAATTCAGGCATTTCCCCACACTCTGGCACCATTTGGCAACTGCATGGGTGACCCATTCTGGTGCAATGGCTCTTACCAGAAATGAAATTTGGGCATCCCAGGTTAATAACAGGATGTCAAGCTTGGTCTCAGAAGGCAGCATTGAGGAGTCAGCAGCAGCATTAACCATGGAATCCACATGAAAAAGCACCAAGTGCTGTCTTGGGAGGAAGCTCCCAATCTGAAGGCTGGGGAGTGAGGTTGCCCTAGGAACGGGGGGTATGGTCTGAAGGTCTCAAGCCCAGGGCAGAGGTGGTCGAGGAGCCACGGAAGGCAGCCAAGTACTGAGCACTAGAATCTGTGGAGGCCGAACAGCACGAACAGGATTGTTCTGAGAATTGTTGCCAAAAAGCCTGTTGCTACCACAGTCAGATTTATTAGCCTAGTTCGGCAGTTTTTGCCTGAAAGCATTTTAAAGGCACTATGGGATCTTCAACACTGGGAAATGAGAATCACTGATAGGATAATAACCTGGAGGAAGTAGTTCTTCCTTCAACAGCTTAACCTCTTCAGAAAATGAAAGTTGGTAAGAACCGTTCTCCAGTTCCAAGAACATCATGGAGGCTTTCCTTAGAGAAAGTGATAAAGCTTCATGTCATGTCTATAGTTGGTGGTTAACATGTGGTTTTTCCAGAATAGAACATGGGCTTCTTGCAAGGAGAGTCAATGTCATTTTCATTTTGGTATCTTCAGTGCCTAAAAGTGCCTGGCACATAGTAACCACTCAATAAAGACTTAGTGAGTGAATATGTTTCTAGGACCTGTTTCCAAGATTTCCGCAGAATTCAGTGGCAAAAACAGTACCCTTCCTCCAAAAATTGCTGTATGGAGGAGGATAATTGTGACAAAATGTAAATGTATACTTTTAAATATGCTACTCTTATCAGGGGAAAAATGATACTGCACATCCAAGGGGAAAGTGTGTGAGCTGAATAAAGATTAAAAAAAAAAAAAAACACTGAAAGCTTGACATAAGGCCAAGGAAACAAGCTTACTGCTGGTGCAGAGACAGAAAATTCCCAGCGTGCATATAGGCTCTCTCCCTCCCAAGGCCGTGAGGACACTGCTAATCAAGTCTAGCCTACTCTCTCCTGCCAAACTGAGGCTTAACCTTGGACTCCTTGTCAATATCATATTTCATTCAGTCACTACTGGGTGGTTGGTGTTGATACACACAATGTAACCTATTAGCTGTGGCTGAGCCAGAGGATAGGAAGGACAAGGCCAGTGGGAGGTCATCTAAGGAAGATGAGGAGGGGACCTGCAAGGAGCCCGGCTGGCTGAGACCGTCAGGTTGGCTCCAGCTTTTCTGTGCAGGTTGTTGGGCGAGTTCAGGGCAATTTCAGCCGAACTCAAGGAAGAGCCCTAGCTCTGGATCTGAGATCCAGTCAGGAGCAAAAAAGTCTGGGTTTGAAGATAAGAAGACCTCAATTTCCGCTTCAGCACTTAATAGCTGTGCAGCCTTAGGTGCTTACTTTCACTTTCTGAGCAACAATAAATCACTTAAATTACAGTTTCTGAGCAACTGTACCTTTGAGATACTACTACTCACTTAAGGGTTGTCCTGAGAATTAACAGAATATGTAAATAGCTTAACATATCAAACATAATCAATAATGCTAAATCCATTCATCCTAGGCAAAGATGGAGGCTGGTGGCTCTGTTCCTATAAAGTAGGCAACACAGAAGTCAGTGTAAGAGACAATTCTTGACTCCTGGGTTTCCAGATGTTCAAGCCAAAGCCCTTTCCTCTTCTTGATCTCTCTGCTATCTCAGCTGCCCGCAGGCTCAGGATACAGGTAGGGGAAGTGGGTGGAGGCAGAACTCAGCAAGCGGATGGGCCTTCCGCCTCCCAAGGCCCTAAAGAGAGCCAGAGCCTTGGGAGGCGGAAGGCCCAGCTGCCAGCTGCGCCCTGCCCTCAAGGCTGCTTTGGGGTTCACTTCAAATGAAGCACAATTTGGAGAGAATTACAATCGTTGTTGGGAGGTGACAACACCATGAGAGTCTGAGGGGGCAGGAAGAATTAAGGAGAGCCTGGCAGGAAGCCACACCACGTTGGTGACCCTCGTCACTGGGAATGCTCCAAAAGAGCATCTAAGCTGTTTGCTCGATGAATTCTCTTCCCGGCTCAGAAAGCACAAGCGTGTTTTAGAGTCCCTTCCCAACCTCCTTCCCTTCCTCATGAGCTCTGGGAGCTCCCCTCTGCTGGGCTCAGCCTCTGGCAGCTTCCTCAGCCAAGCCCTACAGCTTGCCAGGAGATAAGATCCAAAACACGATGCAACAGCTACAGCAAAGGCTGAGCAAACAGCCTTGAAATGATGATGAAAAGCTGAACCAGGGGAGCAGGCAGGCTGTCCGGGAATGACAACAGAATGATAAATCATGGCAAGGAGGCCCCAGGTTCTCCAGACCAAAAGCTTAGCTGGGAATGTTGGTGCACAGGAAATGGTTAGTCTCCCTGAGCACATACTTGAAGAGTGGCTCCTTCTCTTCTAAAGTAAGGTGTTGATGTCAGGGTTGTTAAGACCACAATGAAACACCACTGGAAGAAAGTGTGAAAGCAGGGCCATGAGACATTAGAGTAGGCAGTCAAAGGCTGGTATATTTAAAAAAAATAATTCTTCCCTGGCAACCACTGGTACAGTCCTTGCTCCCTGCTAAGCACCTGAACTTTAGGTTCTACTTATGTTACTGCATGTTCTAAGCCAGTGTCATCACAGCTGAGAGTCTCTTCTCACCCAGCTTTGATGTGGGGCGGCTCCCATGTCTGCAGCTGTGGTCCAGAGGATGTCTGTGCCGAATACAGAAGTTGCCATGACACTGGGCACAGCCATCTGCAGCATCTCTTTCTTCTTGAAGCATCCCTCTTTTGAGCACCGGTATGTATACAAGCATTTACAGTACAGACTGGCATGAGGATGCTGTGGCTGGGAGTAGCATGCCATGGGAGCAGAAAATGAGGGCAACTAACCCAGTCCTGGGAGACTATGAAAGTTTTCCCAGAATCGATGTTTCTTAAAAAAAGACTTTGATGAGTTAACTGGTTAGGGGGACTAGGGAGAATGAGAGAAGAATACCTTAAAACAACTGAAAGATTTAGTGTGGCTTGATCATTTGGTAGGAATGTCACCTTGGTTTCTATTTATTTAAAATACCTTTATGCCATAAATAGTAAATGATAATGTAGTTATCTGTCTCTATCGATTTATCTATCTATCCATTAATCTATTCTCCACTTTGTTCTAAAAGGGGGATATAAGCTGACTTAAAGATGCCTATCACTTAACTAGAAGCCAGTAGAGAAAATTAGTTAAATGGAATGAGGGTAGGAGTGTGGCATGGAGATAGATGGAGGTGAATTAGCTAAGTATATGCCACAGAGTGCTGTGTACTTGGTAGACATAACCTGGGTAAGAGCATGAGCATACATCTTTTGTAAGATCCCTGTAGGTTTTCATTCCTGCCTGCCTATGACGTTTGAGATCACGTTGCTTACAAACAGAGGGTGAGGAGGAAGAGGAGGGAGAGGGGAACGGATTGGATGATCACTCACAGTATGCTCCAGTCCATTGGTTCCACATGCTCCTTTGCTATCCATAGTATTTCTTTTTCAACCAAGACTTAGGAATAATCTGACTGCCAAGCTGTTATGGATAAAATGAAGAGGCTGCCTACGTACAAATCAGGATTCCCGTCTATTACTGAGAGCCAAGGGGCTAAGGCCTATCTGAGCTGGGTTTTCACATGTGCAGATTAGCAGGGCAGTTTGTTCCTTGAATAGAAAGAAGACAAGAGATTTACACATCACCCATTCTTAGATCATGGAGTCACAGTCTGGGTGTACTGGTGTTTTATTATGCTGCTTCTGGATTCTTTATTTAATACTGTTTCATTAAATTTTAAAGAACGCAAGTGGTTTTACAAATAAAATATGAAATACCAGGGTACAAAAATGGATGGTTAAATTCAACAAATATTTTTAAGTTTCTAAAGGAACTGAAGTATGATGTCTGTGTGTTTATGTAGAACAGATAATATTTTGTGACTAAAGATCCTTCTAGTCACGTTGAGACCTGTGAATACGGAGGCATGGTGCTGCCTAGCAAACTGAGCTCTACCCTAATTTGTCTAAATACCACAACCTTCCATTCCCGTACAGAATAAACGGCTAGACTTCAGCATCTTATGCTAAGTATTCAGGGCACACACATCAAACTTGTCTTTGTTTTCCATGGGGATGGCAAAATGCTGTGAAACACACTCAAGAGCCCACAACTCTATTGACTGGTTTGGAAACAGGAAGGCCCTGGCTGTGATATTCAACCACATTAAATGACCAGCATTATCCGGAGCCCTGCAACATGAGTTAATTGTGCTTGCCGGGCTTTGAGGCCGAGAACACTGGAGAAAGGGCCGTGCGTAATTAGGAGCTGGCCTCCTGAAAAGGGCTTCGCTCACACCACATGCCCAGTTTTTGTCCTCAGAGGCGGGTGCCAATCTGAGAAAGGGTGAGCCCCTAGGGAGATCCATTTATAAAGAGTTTTGAAGATGTGTGGCTATCTTGTTACAGTGACTTTGGGGTGGGGAAAAGATTCCTAGTCAGAATTTAGGCCATGCCACTTGCAGGTGATAGACGCATAGAACTCTGCTGGTGACTGCTGTGCACAGTGAAATGAGGCTCCTAGGTTGAGGGATTGAGATGTGTTTTCCTAATAAATTCTTCCCAGTCCAATGTGAATTGTTTCCTGGTACGTAAATGACTCAACGACTTAATATTTCATTTTAAACCGTGCTCTGCACAGGAAACAAGGTTGACGTTATTAGGATTTTCAGATTTAGCATGTGCCTCATCCAGGTTATTTTCAAACCCTGAGGTGGCATTACAGAAATATTGCTTATAAATGCTAAATAACTCACCTTGTTCTTGAGAAAAGCAGAATCAGTCTTTTCAATGGCTTGAAAAAGCCTTGAAATGAGGAGCGTATGGAGTTTTAGCACTCTTCAGACATAAATATAATCCCTCTGAATGGAGAGCCTCCCACCCATTTTGACAGCTTTCATTTGCTCGACCGAAAGTTTCTCTTAATTCCTGGGACCCTTTAGCTTGCAATTTTTTCAATAGCCAAATATATTCCCTTTTATGAGGATCCCCATAATCTGAACAAGCTAACAAGCTTTCAGCTGCTCTCTAATCTTGATGTGGTTGTGATCTCCAAGCAGACTCCATCATCCACCATTCGGTTCCACCAATCTGGCTATGGATTCCTATGCTCAGAACTCTGAGCAGGTGTGGTTATGCTGAGACCAGCTGCTGTGGCTTAACCATGAGCAAATTCAGGCCTAAGCATTTGAAGGGAACCTGGAATGTGCTCCATATGGTTCAATGTTCTTCCCCGAGAGACGTTAATCGCATCTCTACTTGAAACCCTTATGCTTCATATGCAAGTCTGCAATAGTTGGACATCACTAATTGCCATAAAGGTCTCCCACCCCTGACTGCAGTGTCTCTCCTTCTGTCATCTCATATTCCTCACATATCCCTGGTGCAGCTCTCTCCATGATAATCATAACTAGTTGTTTATATATATGCTTTCCCTGCTGAACTCCTGATGGCAGGAGCCCTGTCTTATTCATCTTTGTATCTCCATTGTCCCTGATGAATGCTGAAAAGAAATTAGCAATTCTTTCTACTTCAGCACTAATCCACCTCACTCTATCAGTCAGCCAAACCAATCTACTTAACTATTCCATAATTCAACACACATTTCTCCGACCTGTCTATAAACATATCATAAACGATTCTGTCCAATAGTCTCTTATAACCCAAATGTATCCCCCCTGATCTTTGGGTTTAATATTTACTATGGTTTGGATGTATATCCCCTCCAAATCTCATGTTGAAATATGACCTCAATGTTGGAGGTGAGGCCTAGTGGGAGGTGTTTGGGTCATGGGGGCAGATCCCTCAAGAATAGCTTGGTGCCCTCCCTAGAGTAAAGAGTGAGTCTCACTCTATGACTTCACATACCATCTGGTTGTTTAAAAGAGTAAGCGGCCGGGCGCAGTGGCTCATGCCTGTAATGCCAGCACTTTGGGAGGCCGAGGGAGGCTGATCACTTGAAGTCAGGAGATTGAGACCAGCCTGGCCAACATGGTAAAACCCTGTCTCCACTAAAAAATACAAAAATTAGTTGGGTGTGGTGGCACATATTTGTAATCCCAGTTACTCATGAGGCTAAGGCAGGAGAATCGCTTGAACCCAGGAAGTGGAGGCTGCAGTGAGTTGACATCATGCCACTGCACTCCAGCCTGGGTGACAGAGTGAGGCTGTCTCAAAAAAAAAAAAGTATGGCACCTCTCCTCACTCCTTGCTCCCTCTCTCATCACATGACATGTGGCTCCTCTTCACCTTCTGCCATGATTGGAAGCTTCCTGAGGTCTCACCAGAAGCATATGCTAGTACCACACTTCTTGTACAGTCTGCAGAACCATGAGCCAACATAAACTTCTTTTCTTTACAAATTACCCAACCTCAAGCATTCCTTTATAGCAATGCAAACAAACTAACACAAAATTTCAATAAAAAGTAAAAATAAAGTTAATTTGTGATCATTTATTTTTGGTGAATGGATATTAGAACATAATAATCATGTCTCCCCTTTTCACATATTTTAGCAAACTGTTTGATAACCCATTCTAGAAATTTGCTGGTGGCTAATCTGAAGATTATCAGCCTGTAATTTCCAGAATCTACCTTTGAAATGTGAGGTAACAATTTCCCCTCTGATCTGTGGATATTGATTCCTTGGTAACTTGCTCAAAGACTAGTAAAAGCAGTTCTTTGTTCATCTTTTTTTTAAATTATTATACTTTAAGTTCTGGGGTACATGTGCAGATTTTGCAGGATTATTACATAGGTATACACATGCCATGGTGGTTTGCTGCCTCCATCCCCGTCACCTTCATTAGGTATTTCTCCTAAGGTTATCCCTCCCCAAACTCCCCACCCCCTGCTATTGCTCCCCTAGCCCCCCACCCCCAGCAGACCCCAGTGTGTGATGTTCCCCTCCCTGTGTCCAAGTGTTCTCATTGTTCAACACCCACTTATGAGTGAGAACATGCAGTGTTTGGTTTTCTGTTCTTGTGTCAGTTTGCTGAGAATGATGGCTTCCAGATTCATCCAAGTCCCTGCAAAGGACATGAACTCATCCTTTTTTATGGCTGCATAGTATTCCATGGTATATATGTGCCACATTTTCTTTATCCAGTCTATACTTGATGGGCATTTGGGTTGGTTCCAAGTCTTTGCTATTGTAAACAGTGCTGCAATGAACATATGTGTGCGTGTGTCTTTATAATAGAATGATTTATAATCCTTTGGGTATATACTCAGTAATGGGATTGTTAGGTCAAATGGTATTTCTATTTCTAGATCCTTCAGGAATGCCACACTGTCTTCCACAATGGTTGCACTAATTTACACTCCCACCAACAGTGTAAAGGTTTTCCTATTTCTCCACATCCTCTCCAGCATCTGTTGTCTCTAGATTCAGTCATATCTTTAAATTATGTTGGTTCTCTGGAAAGTAAATTTATCTGATCGTAGAGCTCAAATGCATTTCAAATGGCTAGCTGCTGTCAATATCTTTGCCTCAACTGGGGCTTCACCCCATCTCTTCAGGGCATGTCCCCATTGATGAGGAAAAACAAAAGTCAATTTATTCCTGCCCATTGGGGCAGTGTGACTCTGGGATCTGGAATGTGGTGACTGCTAGAAAGAGGGCTGCTGGAGAGTCCTGCCAGGTTTTGGCAGAAGTGGATTCATGGTGAAGCTAAGGAGGTTTAACCTTCAGATTCATCATGAGTTTTGTACTCTTTTTCTTGAAATTGGTCTGCCAAACTGTGTAACCTGGATCTGTCCCTGACTCTTGTTTAAGCTCAAACATTATGCCTGTAAGGGAGGAATTCTTATGGGCATTATGATAACCAGCTTATCAAAGGAAAACATGAAAATGTAGGGGTGCTTTATGGGCTAAACAGGAGGCTTAAAATACCCAGTGTTGATACCAACATTTCACCAGGGAGTTAGGAAATCCACTTAACCTCACGATTCATTTTTTTTAACCCATAATATGAGGATGATAACCCTTATTTCAGTCTTAGTTGGCATTGAATATTGACCATTATGGGGTACATTATGTGTATATGCCACCTTACAACAACTTGGTAAATAAAAATAAATATCTGTTGACATTACACACACACACACACACCAGAAAAATTAACTTGGCAGAATGACCATTTACTCTATGAAGGAATTAATTTAATTAATGAGTACAGAATAAACACAATAAGATTTACAGTCAGGGGAATGTATTTCTAAACACAAGCCAGGAAGCAGCAGCTAGTTGAGCACATCACTTAATCCCTGTGAGTCTTAGTTCCCTCGTCTGGTAAATAGAGATGACAATATCTCCTCACAAAGACATTGTAAAAACTAAAATCCTATATATTAAAATGTTTTGTAAATTTTGGAAGTAATTTATAAATGTATGGTGTTACTACTACCCTTTATGGATTAAAATTATGATGACTTACAAAAATTCAATGTACACAAAATTTTCTAAAGCACAAACTATACATATTATTGGTATTTATGCAAGGCAGGAGTTAGAAATTTAGTGAATGACGATGCAAATATCAAATGCTGTACAGGTTGGGCATGGTGGCTCACACCCGTAATCCCAGCACTTTGGGAGGCCGAGGTGGGTGGATCACTCTAGGCCAGGAGTTTGTGACTAACCTGGTCAACACGGCAAAACCCTGTGTCTACAGAAAAATACAAAAGTTAGCCAAGCATGATGATGCACACCTGTAGTCCCAGCTACTTGGGAGGCTGAGACAGAATCACTTGAACTTGGGAGGGGGAAGTTACAGTGAGCCAAGATTGTGCCACGGCAGTCCAGCCTTGGTGACAGAGTAAGACTGTCTCAAAAAAAACAAAACAAAACAAAACAACAACAGATAAATATCAATTTAAAAAAATCAATAAAACATTCATTTCTCAAAAGCAAATCTCTCTAGTCCAGACCACACTTCTCTTGTTCTGCATAGCAGAAACGTCAGTGATGTTGGGAGTTAGACCGGGAGACCAGGGTCATAGATTTGCTACCTGACCTTGTCATAAGATAAACATTCCTGGCGGGCACAGTGGCTCACACCTATAATCCCAGCACTTTGGGAGGCCAAGGTGGGTGGATCACCTGAAGTCAGGAGTTCGAGATCAGCCTGGTCAATATGGTGAAACCCCATCTCTGCTAAAAATACAAAAATTAGCTGGGCGTGGTAGTGAATAAATGTAATCCCAGCTACTCAGGAGGCTGAGGCAGAAGAATTGCTTGAAGCTGGGAGGGGGAGGAGGCAGTGAGCTGAGATCCCACCACTGTACTCCATTCTGGGCGGCAAAATGAGATGCTGTTTCAAGAAAAAGATAAACATTCCTTCAATCCCTTTTTTAATGTGCCTTAAAGTCTAGGATATTTTGTTGATACCACTGCCAGCCCAGAAAATATCTCTCTAGATTCCCACCGAAGTGCTTATGCCTGAAATTCTGTCTCTTTTTGTTTGCCCCGTAACCTTACAAGCTTCCAACTTAAGGATGTCCCTCCACTCAGAGAAACAACCTTGGAGTTGTCAATTGCCCGTGAGATGCTTAATCCTCTTGATGACAGAGGAATTTTGCACCTGTTCCCTTTCAGAGGTTGCCAGAAGATTTGAGAAGCCTTCAAGCCTCTTAGAGATTTCCAAGCACCTAGCTTGCAGGATTAATCTGTTGAGTTGGAAGGCTATCGCTTGACTTTTCTTAGCTCAGCTTAACAGCAGTTTAAGCACAGATTCCTATCCTTACAATCTGTTGTTCTACAAGTAAGGCCTCATTTCAGAGTCTTATGCATAGTGGAGCTTCTGGGCTCAGTAGAGACACTGCTTTCATTATCGCCAGCCCTGACTTTCCGTTCAGAGAGGAATCCTGTTTCAGTTCATTATCTCTCTGAGTTCCAGCTTCATCCGTCTCCATTAGGAAGTACGTTGCCTTTCTGCCAAGAGGCACCAAAGGTGAGTGGCCCAATTCCCTGCCATAGGTGCTGGCTGCCAGCAGCCTCCTCCCTGCCAAGCACTTCCTCCTCTACCATCCTGTCTTCTTGAGGCCAAAACCCCATCTTCCTCTTTAGGGTGAATATGTCCTTTCTTCAGAAATCACCCTGACATGCTGGGCCTGGACAGCAGGCTCATTCTGTACCTCCCCATTCCCTCTCATTCAGTGGGCCCCAACCATTTGGCACCAGGGATTGGAAGACAGCTTTTCCATAGACAGGGAGTGGGGGAAGTGGGGAATGGTTTGGGGATGACACTGTTTCACCTCAGATCATCAGGCATTAGATTCTGATAAGAAGAACGCAACCTAGCTCCGTTTGCATGCACAGCTCACAATAGGGTTCATGCTCCTGTGAGAGTCTAATGTTGCCACTGATCTGAGAGGAGGCGGAGCTCAGGCAGGAATGCTCACTCATCTGCCACTCACCTCCTGCTCTGCAGCCCAATTCCAGACAGACCTAGGAACTGGTCCGATGGCCTGGGGCTTGGGTACCCCTGCTTTCATTCATTTGCGTATTTTTTATTCCTGCCATTGAAGGTTACCTCACCATGTCTCTTCTCACCTCACATAAAACCCTAGTTCCCAAAACGATCCAGACTTGGCGTTGGAGGCTCCTCTCTCAGCATCTCTTCCTGATTATTCAACCCATGTCTTTCAAAGAAGAAAAAAGAAGGAAGTAAAGAAATTAAGGCCAGTTGTGGACAGAGAGGAAACAATGAGAGAGTGAAAGAAAAAGCACGATGTGGGGTGAGAATCTTAGGACATGGTGAGGGGGTGGGCACTGGATGCTGAATCAGGAACTGTTCCAAGTAGGGCAGAGACTATCGGCTCATGGACCGGAGACATGTTTTTAATTGGCATGAAAATTAGGCTCATCAATCCTTGATTTTATGTAACAATCAAGAAGGTGGAACTAAAATATGTTTATGTTGGTGGACTGGAGGGGTTTTCTCTCATCTTCACTTCTGTCATTTCTTTTCCTCCCCTGAGTTTTCTAAGACAAATTAAAAAACACACTAAGTCCCTGTTTAGCCCAAAACACATCAAAGATTTGCCAGGAGAAACAGCATACACACGTGAGTAGCAGAAAGGCATGTTTGTTTTGTAGATTCTCCAATCTAAGGATCTAAACACTCCCTCAGTCTTGCACAGGAGAGACTTCATACCATCCCTTACTGGACGGCATCAGGAAGCAGAACCTTTGAGATTCATCACACACCCAGTGGAGCAGATCTCCTTCCTCTCACACACAAGCTTTGGCTGTGCTTTCCCTCCCAAAAGGCAGCCCCTGTTCTCCTGTTAAAGGACCACCTTCAGACTTGCACAGAGAGCTGAAGTGTCTGGGAATTTCCATGCAGAGGAGGAAGCTAGGAGTCACCCTAAACAACAAATAACTGTCGGTTGCAGGGGTGTAAATGACATCAACACCTTTGTTCACCCCTTCCCAATGATGATGACTCTGATGTATAGAGTCACCTGTCTCCAAGATGCCTCTGTGGGACTCTGCTTGATACCACGCTATACTTCATCTCCCGATCCCACTCCACCACCAATTTTCCTGGAAATGCTACCTAACACATCACTTTTACATGATTCCTTTTTTAAGAGGCAGTCTCTGAAGAACCCAACCCAAGATACTCTAGAATGGAGCTAAGAGGCTGCAGGGAGGGAAGAGAAAAAAATCTCCAAGAGGTGGCAGGACAGGAGATGTAGGAGGAAAATGAGAGTGAAGGGCTTGACATATGGACTGAAAGCCTTGATGGACAACTAAAGAAACATTTTGTGCCATTTTCCAGATCCCTTGTGTCTTCTAAGAAGAAGCTGTGTGTGCATATACTCACATGTGGGTGTATGTTTTTCCATCTCTCTAGTAAAGGACTGCATTGCATGCCCTTCAGATACAGGCATTACTAAAGAGTTGCATATTATTTATATTTTCCTAATTTTGGCAAAAAACAAATACAGGCATACCTCAGAGATATTGTGGGTTTGGTTCCAGATAACCACAGTAAAGCAAATATCGCAAAAAAGCAAATTTTTTGGTTTCCCAGTGCATATAAAAGTTATCTTTACACTATAATGTAGTCTATTCAGTGTAACAGCATTATGTCTAAAAATGTACATATCTTAAATTTAAAAATACCTTATTGCTAAAACATGTTAACAATAATCTGAGCCTTCAGTGAACCATAATTTTTTTTCTGGTGGAGGGTCCTGCCTTGATATTGATGGTTGCTGACTCATCAGGGTGGTGGTTACTAAAGGATGGGATGACTGTGGAAATTTCTTAAAATAAGATAATGATGAAGTCTGCCACATCAATGGACTCTTCCTTTTAGGAAAGATCTCTCTGTAGCCTGCAATGCTCTTTGATAGCACTTACTCACAATAGAACTTCTTTCAAAATTAGAGTAAATCCTCTCAAACCTTGTCACTGCTTTATCAACTAAGTTTATGTAATATTCTAAATACTCTGTTGTCATTTCAACAATGATCACAGCATCTTTACCAGGAGTAGTTTCTATCCCAAGAAACCCTTTTCATTGCTCATACATAAGAAGCCACTCTTGGCTGGGCATGGTGGCTCACACCTATAATCCCAGCACTTTAGGAGGCCGAGGGGGGCAGATCACCTGAGGTCAGGAGTTCGAGACCAGACTAGCCAACATGGTGAAACCTGTCTCTACTAAAAATACAAAAATTAGTCAGGGTGATGGTACATGCCTGCAGTCACAGCTACTCAGGAGGCTGAGGCAGGCAATATCTACTGTGAAGTACAATAAAGTAAAGGGCAATAAGATAAGGTATGACTGTAGCTTTGACAGGAAATAAGTGAAAACACAGTTTAAAGAAATAGCATTATATGAGCCTTTAGCCAAGTAACTCTAGGGTGTTAAGACAGGACTAGGGGACAGGAATGGAAAGGTATCTCCTTTCTGGCTTCACATTTGGTCTTCCTGCCCCTGAGCTGTGAGGGCCAGCCCCAGCTCTGCGGTGTGCTCGGGTCCCAGTGCTTTACAGTATTAATGCTGTTGACTCGTGCAACAATCCTCTGAGTAGATATCATTACTATCCTCTTTTCACAGATAAGGAAATGGAGGCATAGAGAGAGAGCATAACAAAAATCTACTTTTCCGACTTCACACATTTATTGTTAGGATAAAAAAATGTATGAGAAAATGTTTTGACTTTGCACAATGGTGGTACACAGTACGATCCATCTGGTATAATTATCGACCAGGTTCACATTTGCTTTCAGGGTTATAGACCAATCCTTGGTATAAGTGATCTTTCCCTACAGGTCTTACCAAACAGAAAGACTACATTCCTGGCCACAGGTGCAGTGGAATGTGTTAACTAGTAGTTTGTAAGATTCTTTGTGTCTGCAATAGGAGCCTGGATTTGAACCTAATGTTTTTCTCTACTCACAGTGGACTCTAGCATCTAGTGTCCAACCACGTCTACAGGACTAGCAACATGGGTTCACCACAGAGCTCCTGCGGACTCCCAGGAGAGGAACTAGAGAGATATCTGTTGGCCCTGTCCTTAGTCTCTTTTATGAGCTGAACTGTGTTTCACAAAAGATGCTGAAGTCCTAACCTCCAGCGCCAGTGAACGTGACCTTATTTGGAAACAGGGTCTTTGCAGATGACACTATTTAAGATGAGGTTACTAGTGTGACCCCTAATCCTCTATTACAGGTGTCCTTAAAAAAAAAGAATTTAAAAACAGTTATAGGCACATATAGAAAGAAGACAATATGAAGACACAGGGAGAATGCCATCTATAAGCCAAGGAACATCTGAAGCTCCAAGAAGCTAGGGGAATGATATAGAACAAATGTTCCCTCACAGCTCTCAGAAGGAAACAGTCCTGCTGACACCTTGATTTCGGACTTCCAACCTGCAGCACTGAGACAATACATTTCTGTTGTTCAAGCCACCCAGTGTCTGGTACTTTGTTACATCAGCCCTCACAAACCACTGTAGCCTCCCACTGAGAAGCTGCCCCACTCCCAGCCTAATGAGAAGGCAGGGGACCCTTGTAGCCCCCTACTTGGGTCCAAGCTATGGGGGAAGAGAGTGGGAAGGAGTTCTGAGCCAAGGACAACCAATCCACAGAGAGATGACTCAGCACCACTACATTCTCAGACAATAGGAAGCTGTAGTGGGTGGTGGGTGCTAATTTAGAAGTTCATGTAGACCCTGGCATGTGGCTGCTATTCTGGGTGTGTACAAGATGAGTAAACAGAGGATGCTGGTCATGAGAAAGCAAGGAGGATGGAGAGAGGCAAAGTGGCCAAGGGGGCAGGGTGCAACTGGGTGCTAACATTGTCTTGGTTTCACCCTTCCTGAAGCCAGACTTCTCTGGGTTCCACACATACACATCCTTTAATTAGTGCCCTTTCTTTCTTTCCTCTGGTAATGACTTCTTTTTCTTGCACTAAAGTCGCCCGAGTACGTAAGCTCAAAAAGAAAACTGCAGAATGATGCCTAGTAAAGCAGTCACTTGGACATTCACTTGGTCCAGCTTCCCAAGTTCTGGTTTTAATCTGAGAAATAGTAGAGTGGGTGAATTCAAAATCTTAAAAACTGCTTTATCTAAAAGCCCTGAGATATTAGGCACAAATTAGAATTGTTTTGGAACCCTGTGACAAAGCATAACCCCGAAACAGGGAGAAAAAGGGGTAGGAGAATGAGCACATCGGTAGGGGAGCGCTTGAAATGGTTCTGGGGGCCTAGTCCCAAAGGGCCTCCTACGCCTTTCTATTAAACAGTTTGATCTTTTCCTAGAGAAAGGGAATGACCCAAACTTATATGCATTTTAGAGATTAAGATATCAGCAGGCTGTCGAACAGGTTAGGGGGAAACAAGACCAGAGGAAGTATGATTAAGAGGCTGTTGCAGGAATCCAGCCATGGGATAATGGCGGCCCAAGATGAAGGTGGGACCCTGGAAAGGCAAACAGGAAGACATGAAGAGAGGAGACATTAAGGTGGTAATGTTCAGAGAGCCTGGGGCATGTGGCGTGGAGGGGAGGGACGCAGGGAGGAGGATGTACTCCATGAGGGGACTGGAGGGAGAGGCAAGTCCTGAGGCCTGGGATGGAAGAGCCAGGCAGCTCTTCCCCTATCACTGCAAGAACCAGTCCCCGACAGTGTGGCCCCATCCCTAGGGGCTGATCACATAAGCCATCCCCCCAACAGCAGAAAAGCTGCTTCAAGCTGCTGCCTGCTCAGAGCCTGGAACTAGAGTTCTGTGTTTACACATTTGAGAGAATCGAATCTCACATCATCATATATGTGACAAAGGCCTCCGCTATAAGCAACATTAATGAAGATAAATGAATCAGCCAAATGCTGCGGCTTGCACAGCAGCTCTCAGGGCCCCGCCTTGCATGCAGGGAGGCTGCTTTGTCGGGAGAGCTTGTTTCTGGCTGCGGTTCTTGCCTTTCCTGACAGAGATGTATGAGGAGCCTCCCACGGAGGGGGGCGCCTCAGCCACTGCCTCCACAGCCCCAGCTGGTTGGTGGGGGGGGGTGGCGCCGGGAGCAGGCCGTCACATGAGGCTTTGAGGGAATTTTAAGAAGATCCTCAGAGCATGTTTACACATTTTTATGAAAGCTATTTTAGAGGAGACATGCAAATAGAGATTAGTTGGATCCGGTGGTCTCATAGTGTTAAATAAACAAGCTCCCTGCATCCTGGCAGCTGCCGATTGGGAAAGCAGTTATGAGAATTTTCATCCCAGCCAGTGAGCAACCGTGCCCCAGAAGGTGAGCTTACTGAGTGCCTGAATCAGGACGGATGGGGCTGGACTCTGCTGAGTCCTCTGCTTGCCTTTAGGCCATCTGTATTGTTCTTCCCACCCATTTCTCTTTGTGACAGAAGAGCAAACACTCAACTTTGAGACTTTCACTCCAACCTCTCCTGAGGTGATGAGGGGAAGACAGCCAATTAAAAAAAGGCATTTATAAATCAAGTGGCATGAGACTGGAGCTGGTGGAGTGGCCGCGGCTTTGTCCTGGCCCTGGACAGCTACGTTTTGACACTTAGCAGCAGCTCAGACAACCTCTAGAGGTGGAAAGGCGGCATTCTCACGTGCTTCTGGGGAGAGGACATAAAAAACTGGCCCATGAACAGGCAGATCTGCTTGTTGTAAATGCATTCAGCCCTAGCAGCAGGAAGCATCCCGCCGTCCCTTTGGCGTTTGCTCTGTGTAATTCAAGAGATGGCAGGAAGGACAAGCTCTCCCTCCTAAGGGATGTCTCCAGCAGACATTAAAAAAAAAAGTACCTTATCAGAGTCTAAATGGAACATTCTCAGAAATTTTCTGACACAAATTAAACAAGCCAATTTTATTAGGTCAATATGAAGGGGCTTGAAACTAATTAATCAACGCAGAGATCAAATCAGCCAATGACAGTGAGACAATGGAATGAAAACTTGGCAGGTCAGTGAAAGGCCTGGGTTCAGGCAGGGAAACTGCACTAGGTTTCATTCCCCATCGAATGAATTCCAATTGCTCAAGAAAAGACACTGAGTTGGGTGACAAATCTACTGTCACCAGCAATCTTCTTCAGGGAATATGCTCTTAATGACACTCAGATTGATTTTCCATTCCTAGGAGGAAAACAAGGAAGTAGAAGTAAACAGAAAACATAAATATCTTTTAATAAACCCAGGTTGGCTGCTGGAAGAATTCATGTATACAAGAGAAATAAACAATAAAAACCATGTACTTGGGGAAATGAGTTTCCAGCATCAACAGAGTAACTATGAGTCAGTAAAATCGGAATGAAAACAGTGTGGAGCATCTTCTTATAGGACTTAGCAGCCACACCCTCTCAGTGGAGGCAGAGAGAAACACACACATAGCTCTGGGGTTCATCTCTCAGGCACCAGTTTCCTCCTTTCCTAAAACAAAGGGTTGAGCCAGACAAACTCCATGGTCCTATACTCTTCCAGAGCTACCCTGAGAGGTGGCCAGATCAGCAGTAACTAGAAGTTCATGATGACTGTGTTATAGAAGTACACAGAGTAGGGACTCCAAAATCAGTGGCCTCACACACACTCATCACTTCATTTATCAGAAGCCTCTCAAAACCTAATCAAATTATAGCACATTATTTTATACATGCATAACACCATGCCAGCCATGTAATGGTTCAAAATGTACACATCCCTCATGTCTCCTGGAGTGGTGAAAAACACTCAGCTTTTGGAGCCAGAAAAAACCTGGGTTCAAATCCGTGCTGTCCCAGTAGCTGGTGGTGTGATTCTACACTAGTCACTGTCATACAACAAAATATTAACCATTAAGAAGAATGAGGTGATCTACAGGAACTCACATGGAAAGATGTCCACAATATATTATTTAAAAGTAAATAGCAGACAATTGCCAAAAGGCAGACACAACTCTAGTGTCTGATGATGGATACACAAGTAAACAAAATGTGATATACACATACAATGGAATATTATTCAACCATGAAAAGAAAGGAAATTCTGACACATCCCACAACATGGATGAACCTTGAAGACAATATGCTAAATAAGCCAGTTACAAACAAACACTGTGCGAGTCCATATATGAAGTACTTAAAATAATGAAATCCATAGAAAACAGAAAGTGAACGGTGATTGTCATGGGCTAGCAGGAGAGGAGAATGTGGAATTGGTGTTTTAATGGGTACAAGTTTCAGTTTGGGAAGATGAAAAAAGTTGTGGACATGGATGGTGGTGATGGTTGTACAACATTGGAAATGTACTTACTGCCACTGAACTATATGTACTCTTAAAGACGGTTAAAATGGTAAATTTTATGTTACATATATTTTATGACACTTAAAAAAGTAAATGACAGAACAGTAAATATAGCATGATCTAATTTTGGTTAAAAAGTTGGAATCTATATATTGTCTATGTATGGAGAGAAATCTGAAAGAATATATACAACACTAGTAATAGGGGTTACTCTAGGGGAACAGGATCAAGAAGGGGTGGTAATGGATGACACAATTTACAAGTTTCATGTGCCTCAAGGCATGAAGCCTTGTGTCTGACAGGGCAATGGCAATAAATTCTGACTCTCAAAAACCTCTCTGTCTCAAAAGGAAAAGGTATTCCTCATTTTCTGGTCCCTCCTTCCCGGGATGCCATCTACGCCTCCCCCAGCATTTTTTTTTTTAAACCAAATACAGTCTAAATGCCTTGCCTGGTATTTAAAGCCCTATACAACTGGGTTACAACCAGACGCTTAGCATTCCTTTTTAGCTGCCTCTATGTATCAGTATAACAACCATTCTATATTCCTGAGTAGATTTTTGCCTCCACAGCTTTGATTAAGCCATTCCCTATATAAACTGTCATTCCTTCCAATCTATGCCTATAGTTATCTTGTCCATTCTTCAAGGATATAGTCTCTGCATCCCTTGGTGGAAGCGGCATCTCCTCCCTCTCTCGGGGCAATCATCACATCTGCCCATCTTGGTTTGTTTGTATACATGTTATCTCTTCCTTCAGGCACCCTATGCTCCTTGAGAGAAAAGGCCATGCCTTATATAGCTCAGGAATGCTCACGGCACTTACCACAGTGTAATTACACAATTGCAACAATGATGATGGTGTTGACAGCACCAGACACTGCCACCTACACAACAGTGAGAGTGGGTGCCTCCCTAAATTCTACACCTGAGGCACTTTGCTCACCTTACCTAGTCCCAGCCTACTACCGTTTATCGAATGACTTCACTGAGTGTGTCAGGCACTATTAAGAAAGGACATATATGAGTTTCCTTTATCTTTACAGGAGTTTACTATGTAGGTATTATCCACATTTTGCAAATGAAGAAACTACAGCTTAGAGATTAAATAACTTACTTAAGAACATATTGCAAAAGTGGGGATTTGAACTCAGGATTGACTGATACCAAAACGTGTAGTTCCAATAATTACAGCTCACTGCCTTACCAGTGGGCATTCAATACTTGTGTGTTTAATGAGTTTAACTGGAGGGAGGTGGGCATACTGCTGGAAGAGCACAGTGACTGTTGCGCTGGTCCTGTCACAAACCTCACAGGGCTCTGGGCTTCTTTGGCAGGGGTAGGCGCCAGAAGTATCGGTGTCATTCTTGCTTGCAGCATTTGAAAGAAACTCCATCCTGGTTCTACTGCTCAGTCCAACCACAGCTCTCCCCTCACTCTCTTCCTCAATCCATTTCAGACACCCATTTCTCTCCAACAAAAACCCGGCACTCATCTCTATAGATGGTGAAGTCAGGAAAGAGAGTGGGAGCAGCTATGAAAACCTCTCGGATTCTGACCTCAGATGCACAGACATGAGGGAACAAGCTCTGCAGACCTGATTAAATCCACTTAACCATCTGTGCTGTCCAGAGCATCAATGGTAAAGAACACAAGAGAGATTCTCAGATGCTAAGAACAGATTCCAGGAGCAACGACAGGTGTGGAAGGAGGGGCCACGTGCTGCTGCGAGAAGTGAGGACCTTTGTGATCAGTCCTACTTCAGGGGCAGACGGCCCCAGCACTTAGGTCTATCCAGGCTGGCACTGTCCACATGTGGCCATTGAAATGTGGCTGGTGTGAAGTGAGATGTGCTGTGGGTGTAAAATGTAAAATGTATGATTCCAAAGACTTAGCATGAAAAAGGAATGCCGTATATATCATTAAAAATTGTTTATGTTGATGACTGTTAAAATAAGATTTTGGAGGGTTAAGTTAATAATATAGATTATTAAAATTAATCTCACCTGTTTCTAGTTTTTTCAATGTGGTTATAATATATGAAATTACATAAGTGACTCACACTTGTGACCTGTATTATATTTTCACTGGACAGAGCTGATCTGTAGCCCCAGACTGTTTCAGACCATGCCTTACCCCACCAACCAGGGCCCGGCTGCTGGGGCTTAGCTCTATCCCAGCTTGGATCGCTGCACAGTGACAGCTTTGGTGACCAATATATTCTGTAACTGCTGTAACTTAGGAGTGTCCCTGCCTCTGAAGCCAACTGCAGAGACTAAGAAACAACTATATTTCCATGCATCCACTCACATTTCTCTTCCCAGCCCACCTTCCTAGCTGTCCATCATTTAGGGCAGCTGTTCTAAATACATGATCTCTAGAACAGCAGCATCAAATCACCTGATAACTCGTTAGAAATGCAAATTACCAGGTACCATCCAGAAACCCTGAATCAGAAACAGTGTCCAGAAATCTATGTTTTAACAAGCCCCTCCCCACAAGGACATTATTCTGATGAATTCTAATGTGTGATAACCAGCGTCTTAGGGCACTGTTTCTGAAACTTGGCAGCGTATTAAAATCATGTGGGGTGCTTTAAAAAATTCCAATGCCCAGGCTGCAACCTAGGTCAAGTAAATGAGATTCTCTGGGGGTAGAACCCAGGCATCAGATTTTTGGAAAACTCTCCACTTGATTCCAATGTGTAGCCACAGTTAAGCCTTACTGCCTAAGAGTAAAGAGCTCAAGAGTATTAGTCGGCCATTTCCCCTACACTGGACAGCCTGTAGCTTTGGGCCCTGCAGAGAGAAGCCTTCCTGTGGGAGGAGAAAACACTGCGTAAAATGAAGAAAGGGGCTGAACTGGGTGTGCCTAAGCTTAGAAGGCCTCTTTCGTTATGGGCTGGCTGCTGTCATGAAACAGGCAATTGCACCTGAGATTTTTCTGAAGTTTAGATGACAACGTGGAAAGGGAACAGCCTCCCTCCACAGTCCATCAAGAGGGGAATGGCCTGGCGGCTGCTTGGAGAACAAAGACCAGGGACACTTCCATTCTCTGAGGCTTCAGGTATATTAAAATGAAGAAATGCCCAAATAGGGTTTCAAAAATTGTGATATACTGTATTTTAGAAGTTTACATTTAATAAATTAAGGTTTTAACGTGTAAGCTTTAAAAAAAAACACACACACAGGTAATATAACCATCCTATTCACAAGATAATAGCAGGATTAATTTTAAAAATTCATGGGCCTAGTACCAAAATCAGGCATAAGTTTAAAGCTGACGATCATTTCCATCTTTCAGTTTTATTAGCATATCTTTGGAGATAAATTTTTAAAAATCCACATGTGAAGTCTCTGTGAGTGTGAGACTCCTGGATGAAAGGCCCTCCTTTGCCATGCCCCTGGGACAGACGACGAGGACCCCTGGAAAGAGATTCTAAGTGTGGCCCTGGAGCAGCTGTGCATGATTAGGTTGCAGGAAGATGACTGGCATCTGGGTACCTTGCGGCAGCCTGCCTGTGAAAGTCTCAGGGAAGCCAGAGCACCCCGTGGGTGATCCAGAGCAGTGCCTGTCCACTACCCACCTGGCCTCTGGCACCCCCTCTGTCCTCAGACACACTTGGCTGCTGACAAGAGGAATAAAACAGCCACACCCTCCTTTTACCCTATTAAGGTAACTCCTAGTTTGATACCTAGGCATCCAGGGAGGGAAAGAAATAAGGGAGACATTGCCATTGTGCAGCACCTGCAGTACTGTTGATTTCTAAAAGCACAAAATCTTCTGTCTCAGAAGCTAGACTGGGCTCAGGGCTCAGGACTGCATGTGAGATCATGTTTCGGGAAGAGAAAGCAATCCCAGTCTGAACAACAACTTCCTGGTGGCAGGTGCATCCGTGAGGAGCTACAGTCAGTCCCAGCAGCAGATGCTCTCTCCTCTGAAAGGGGGACTCGAAGACGTGCAGACTAATGGGACCACCCGGCTGTGAGCCTCAAACCTCTCAGGAGGCCCCTGGCAAGGCCTGTGGCAACTGGGCAGTGCAGGCACCCTGGGTACCACAGGACAAACTGGTGGGGAGTGGGGCAGGGAAGACACAGCACATAGGAAACAGCACACCTTGTTCTCTGACTCGGAATCAATGGCTGCCCAAAGACTCTATTTCCTGGAGATTCAAGCCTCACACTGTCCTGTCCTCTCTCCTAAGTAAGGCTTCCAGAGAGCAAGGGCCACACCTAGGCAGAGCTGGGTGAGGCTGGGGTTCAAAGTACAAAGCCAGCCCTTTTATCTCAGAGGCAGAGGGATCATCCACTGTAAACCCACAGCGTCCTCTGCCAGTCAGCCTTTGATTCCTCTGTCTCATATCTCCCCTTGCCTTCCCTCTGGGTCAGTAGTTCCCAAGTTTTTCCAGTCTATAGAAAACATGAGGAGGAGGGGGAAAGGTGGAGGGGGAAGAGGAGGAGGAGAGAAGGGAGAGAATGAGCACATGGGCTGCCCAGCTCCAGCCCCATGGCACCAGCATGGTAAACACTTGGAGGGAGGCCAGCCGTCTGGCGCCTCCAGTCTTCCGCATCTCCCCAGCCAAGATTCAGACCTGTACATTCTGGGCTCTTTCTGCCCCATTTCACCCAGGCTTTAAATTACCCAGACTTGGGTCTGGGTTATTCTATCCAAAACTTTCCTCTGAAATCTAGATTGTGATGCAATGTATACGTTCTCTAAATCAGATTTCTGAGGACTAAATGCCAGACCGTTTAGCGTAGCAGTCTGGCTGCAAACCATTTCAGTCAGCCCAGAGGAGGAATATACAACAACATGCTCATCCCTGCAGCCATGCACAGGAGACAGCAACAGTCCAGGTAAATTAGAAAGGCCTAACTGGAGCCAGCTAGTCATGGCGATTTAAGGAAAATAAGGACTACACAGAGGCTCTGAGATGGCTTGCGGAATCAGTGCCTACGTTGCTGGATTGCTTCTTCTTTGGCTGTGGAACTAGGTGGTTCCAAAATCTACCCCTTGATTCCATAAGATGGAAGATGTTTAGACAAGCTGAGCCAAAACTCAGTCTTGGAACAAGCCTGTAACAATAATAGTAGCAGTAATGATAATGATTCTTAACATTCCTCACTTAACAAGTGCTGGCCACAGTTCTCATGATTCACATGGATTTACTTGGGGAATTTGATCCTGGATAGAGGTGAGGACCACCCTCACTCCTCAGCTCCCTGGAGGACAGTCTCTTCCCCTCTGCTAGTCCTCTGACACAGACCCATTTTGACCCTTCAGCTTCAACATTCTATTTCAAGTCTTGGCTAACTGTCAGGCTGGGCTTGTTTCTTTTCATTACGAGGGAAGAAACAGGGCTACAAAGAGTAGCCCTTAAATGAGCTAGCCTTTAGGAGAAACACCCAAAGGCCAGGAGGCAAGTACTGCTTACTCCTGGCTACTGTTCCTCTGGGGAGCTGTGAGGGTGGGGTGAGTCGGGGAGGGGCTCTCATTTTGTGAATACACAGTATATAAAAAGCTGAAATGAAAATAATTCAGAAATTATTGTTGTCTTTATGAAACAATCTGTTCTGGGGTACTTTTCCAAATATGCCTAAGTATATTTAAAATACAATTTTAAAATACAATTTAACAAAACCTCAAGACACACGCATTGCATTGTGCACATCTGTATAAGTGCTCTTAAAATGCTAGTTTGCATGAACCTTATTTTTCTAGAGGAATGTGTCCTGTTGAGGACGGAGGGAAAGAAAGCAGTAAAAACAGCATCGTGTAGCTGCTGACTGCATTGGCCACATGGCTGAGCACAGCGTGCCTAGAGAGCTTTGGCAGGATCATCACATGTTGTTCTCACAACAGACCTACGAGGAAGAGACATCATCCCAATTTTCAGATGAGGAAACTGAGGCTCAGGAAGATCAAGTGACATCTTCATTATCACACAGCCATTAAGGGCAGAGCCTGGTGGGAACTCAGGCTTCCCTGACTCTAATGGCTAGAACTATAGACAAGCTGCAAAGCAAGATCAGGTAAAGATATTTTCCAAAGTTATATCCTGTGGCTTCTCAGTTACAGATATGATTGCTGAAACCTGCCATTTCTTTTCTTTTTGGTCTCCTTATTTTCTCAATCCAGTCAGAATGAATTTTAGATGTGTCCCAAGTGCAGTCTGCCCTCAGCTGCGAAGAGCCACTCAGACACTTGGAGCTAGCCCAAGTAGCAAGTCTGTGAATAAACGTCACTTCTGGAATCGTTCAAGTACAGCCTGACTAGAAAGACTCAAATGCCTGCACTGGTCCGAAAGAGCCATCACCCAGTGCTGCCAAGTCTGACCAAGAGGCATCCTAGCTAAGGAATCGGTCACACCACTGGCTCTCACACCGCACCTAAGAGGAGCACAGCAGGAGGTTCTCCAGGAAGCTTCCCAACATTCAGATGAGTTGCTCTCCATGTGGATTCAGCATCCTGACGAGCTGACACCAATTCCGGGCCTGGCATGTCTAACAAATGAAGCATTCAAGCCCAAGACACTGAAATTGTTACCTCATGTTATAAAGGACCTGAAGCTGCATGCAATTAGCACTGCATCTGTGAGACTTGGGAAAGATAACTGAGAGAACAGGGGCTTAAAATGACTATTTTGGTCCATATGGGAAACTGGTGTGTTGCATGCATGGTGAAACCCTTTCAGATGTGTTTTTAAACCTTACGTTTTTGAAACTGGGGATTTAAATATTATTCTAGGAAAAGTAGCACAGTTCCTTTAACATCAGAAGATCTGTAAGTAAACTAAAAAATTGTTGGAACCTTGTAAAGAAATGAACAATGTGAATGAACTTGGGCATTAGTGCAAATTAATCAAACTGCATACATTACAATTTTTAATCAGTCATAGAATCTCAGTACTCGAAGGGATCTTGGAAATCAACTGTCACAAGAGCAAGAATTATGGAAGATAAATGGGCAGGTGGAGAAAAATCTCCTGACTAGAGAAATGCACAAAGAAACAAAGAGTTTGGAGGTAACATGTATAGCAGTTTGAAAGCTCAGGGGTTTGCACAGACAGCCTGGGTTTGAAGCTCAGCTTTGCTTCTTGATAGCAGTATGAACCAGGCTAAGTTGTCTGACCCTCCTCAGTGACAGTTTATAAACAAAAGGTTATTCTGAGTCTTGAGAGACCATCCATGGAAAGGGCTTAGTAGGCCAGGTGTGGTGGCTCACGCCTGTAATCCAAGCACTTTGGAGGCCAAGGTGGGCGGATCACCTGAGGTTGGGAGTTCAAGCCCAGCCTGACCAACATGGTGAAACCCTGTCTTTATTAAAAAAAGAAAGAAAGAAAGAAAGAAAGAAAAAGAAAGAAAGAAAGAAAGAAAGAAAGAAAGGGCTTAGTATGGTGTCTGGGACACCATATGGTGCCTGGGACATCAGTGCTGAGTAAATATTAGCTCTATAGAAAAGGGAATTTCACAAACATAATCTGAGTGAGCCAGACTGACACACTATGTATAACTGTGGTCTTTCTCTTTTATTTGGCCATGAAAGAAAAGCAAAATGCTTTACATTGAAGCACTCAGCTTTCTGACCATGAGACTAGAACATAGTAACCAAGGTCTTTTCTGGAATAAAAAATGATCTTCATAAAAGGAAACCACACTTCAGCTGTACATAAAGTCAAACCTGATAATCAAGAAAAGAGGACCCCATGGAGATGGAGAATCACTCATATGGGTCAGTGAGAGCTGCCTCCAACAGGTCTTGATGCAAAGCTGTCCATGGTTTAGAACTCTGGACAAATTTCTGGCCAAAAGAGTTTCAAAATTATCGTTCATGGTGTTCTGTTTTAGCCTTAAGATGGAACTAGTGCTGAATTAAGTGTCTGGTTGGGAAAAGTTAATGATTAACAAATAAGGTATAACTCTCTGAGACACCTTGATATAAATTTAGTTTAGCCTTATAATGAACAATTATTAATTATGCTGAGGGAAGGAACGTAGATTGGTGGAAGACTTGTAGGCTCTGGAATAGAACAAATCCTGAAACTGTCAATTGGTACTGTGAGATCTTAAACAAGAGATAACAATCTCTTCAACCCTCAGTTTCCTCATAGTTGCTGTGAAGGGCCAACACAGTGCCTGCCACACAGTTGGTACCCAAAAGGCATTCATTTTCTCTTTGCATTCCTTCCAACTTTGTTATATTAAACAGCTCTATTTTTTAAATTTAAATAAGTTTCTGGAGAACAGATGGTGGTTACATGAATAAGTTCTTCAGTAATGATTTCTGAGATTTTGGTGTACCTGTCACCTGAGCAGAGGGGGTGGAAGGGGGATAAGGGATAAACAGCTTTATTTTTTAATGGAAAAAGAGGGCTATACTTGCTTGCCTTAATTTCCAACACAGATAGGAAGCCCAGCAGTTCAGACCAACACTAAGAATAGACAACACTCTCTATACGGTAATAACACACCTGAATTACAGACACAGTATTTGTGTGAGAATCAGCTCTGGGCTACTAATTTCCCAAACCCAAACCTACAGTGGCAGAAAAGACAGCTGTACTCAGAGCGAGAGACAAGAATCTTCATCCCATTTCCGTTACTAGCTAGAATTTTTATTTTTTATTTTTTATTTTTTTGGTAAAGTGATCTTTACCAGAGTTACTTGAGGCTGAGCTGCAGTACTTTTATTGAAGTATTGTTTGTAGCATTAAATATTTTTACAATTGGGAAATTAAAATAATAGTTTCT
>CAUYLG010055724.1:0-14529 GCA_963573385.1 Cacajao melanocephalus
TTATCATTTTCATATGTAAAGCTCTCTTCAAACCTTTTCCTAAAGACCTACAGTAAAAAAATTCTAAGAAAAGCATTGTCTTTCACTAGTATATAAAACATTTAAATATTGCTATAGGTAATAATCATAAATTTTGCAGTACTTCATCCAAATTAGGACAACCTGAGTCTAATTTCTGTAAGATTCTGAGAAAGTCACATTATCTCTCTGAATTTCAATTTCTTCTTTTGTAAAATGAAGGATGGCCAGGCGTGGATCATTTGAAGTCAGGAGTTTGAGACCAGCCTGGCCAACATGGTGAAACTTCATCTCTACTAAAAAAAATACAAAAATTAGCTGGAGCTGGGTATGGTGGTATATGCTTGTAATCCCAGCTACTTGGGAGGCTGAGGAGGGAGGATTGCTTAAACCCTGGAGGCAGAAGCTGCAGTGAACAGAGATCACACCACTGCACTCCAGTCTGGGCAACAGAGTGAGACTCTGTCTTAAATAAATAAATAAATAGATAGATAGATAATAAAATAAAATGAAGGAGTTACACTGGCAATCTAACATTTCTGAGTTTCTAAATTAAAACGACAACTAAATCATAATAAATGAAATCTAGAACAATGTAATTTTGCAAGAAAAATAGTTTTTCAAAAGAAAGTGAATCAGATGCAACAATCAAACAGAGCTGAGTTTGATTTCTGACGGCCATTTAGCTGTGTGACTGTGGGCTGGTACCTGAAATTTCTCCTAAAGAGAGTTATGCAAATGGTAAATTACCATTATGGAGGTCCTATCATTACCATGTTTAAGTAATGTATGCCCATCATCCACCCCCACCTACAAGTATTTTAGTCCCTTTATCCCTATGAATGAAAATAATTTCATCTTTTTCACAGAATGGTGTTAAAATTCAATGAATATGCAAAGTATCAAAACCATATAGCTGAAGATTTTTTTGAAAAGTTAATTTACTCTTTTATTCTCCAAGTGGCAAGAAATGTAGAAAAGAATATTTCAATGTTCTTTAATACCTCCTGGAATTTCATTTTCTACTAAAATGAAATGCTTCTTGATATGATGCTACCCCTCTACCCCAGCCCTTCCAATCCTGGTGATTATTTTGGTTGAAATTGTTAGGTTAGCATATGATCACTTCTGTACTTATCACAATTACCATTAGTGATTTGAATAAGTGTAACTTTTGTCTATCCTCTGCTAGACCATATCTTCATAAGGTTAGGAGCCTCTGTCCATCTAGTTTACTGCGGTCAGCATCTGTCACAGTACTATGTCATTGGTCAATAAATATTCTGCAGTTAATAAATAAATGAATGCTGCACATCTTCTTGGCATCTCCATCTCTGAGGTTTGTGCTTCTCACCATGCTGCTCCTGGCTTCCTGCTTCCAGTACAAAAAAAAAAATCTGTACTTTACAAAAGCTGAAGAAGTAGCAGCTCTTAGCATCTTTACTTTTCACTCCAAGCAATAGAGTTACTGACAGTTGCTTTTTCAAGTTTCTTTAAAATTTAACTTGAAAGTCTTCAGGACTATATTCCTAACACAACTCTCCTTTCTATGCAACTGGAGAAGATTTATTCTATTTAGTTCCACTGGGCTGGACTAGACCCATGAGAGACAATCATGTTTCATTACCAACACTAACTTATGCATCCAGCATGTATTCCACCTTAAGCCTAAACAGTCTTCACCCTTTTTGGGTCACAGATGTCCATAAAAAGCTAGACTGTGAGAGGTCCATTTAAATGTTTTTACAAGGCAGTCTTCTCTAGGAAAAGAACTCACTGAAGGGAAAGTGACTGTTGCATAATTGGGGCTATGGATGTATGCTTAAAATCACTCATTCAAAAAAGGTTTAAAATCCAAATGAAAGAAATCATGATTCTTGCTCTCAAGCATCTTACATGAATATGAAAAGCTTGGCAATAAATCAATAATATCAAAAGATTCTTGCAAATGCAATAGAATACAGAGGTGGTTATGAGTATGGTCTGCCATCTGTGACTCTGATTGCCCTTTGTTCAGTCCTTGGAATGTTTTAAGTGCCACTGGAATGGCTCCAACATTTGATGTCCACCACAGCTTTGAACATCTATATGGAAAGCTGGAGGAAGAATGTAAATTTGTTGACTGCAACAGTGTAGCTGTAAAAAAGAATCCTTAGGACACATGTTAACCCCAGAAAGTTCTCAAGAATGACTGGCAGCATTTGGAGGTGAGGCCAAGGTCCCAAAGACAATAACAGCAGTGCCAGAAATTCCCTAGCTTATTAATGTTTATCTTGTCCACCAGAACAAAGCTATTAAAAATGAGACAGGCTACCTTGTAAGATGGTGAATTCTCTGCCTGTATCTTTTCAAGCAATAGCTTCTGCCAGAGGCATATGGAGGGGGTCACTGAAAAATCATCCCCTCATCTTAGACCTCATGACTCCATAATGTCATATGATGAAGTACAACAGGTATATTTTGACCTGAGCATTGTGTTCTTTTCTTACGTACTTTCCTTGGCAATGCCTTGTACTTTGAGGAAATCGGCTACATAATGCGATAAAGATTGTGCCATTTGCTACTGCTCATTTCTGTGTTGTTTTCTGTCCAATCCCATAACAGAGTTGGAATGAATGAAATCTGCAAATATCAATGTTTCATGCTGACTAAGCTATTTTGGCATCCATTGATGGATTTTAAATGGGAACATTTGCTATCCAGTTGGTTTTAACTGTTGATAATAACCAGCACATTGTTTTCATGTGTTCCTTTTCCTATTGAGATTTCCACTGACTTTCCACTAACACTGTTTTACTTCTACTCCCTGGAGTGGGTAACACCCTTACGTCTTTTACCTAGCATGCAGTTTACCCATGTTTGCACTGCATGATATGCAAAGTATCAGCTAGAATTATAAAGGTTTCAGAGGTAAGAAAAGGTATCCTGCTATGTTTTGAATGAGGCCAAACTTAGAGAGAGTAACTTAGGTCCCTTATGTACAATAACAATTGCAGCACTTAGGAAAGTATCATGTAGTTTCATTTGAAAACCCAAGAATATATGCTTTAAAATATTTAAGCTCTATAACATATAATTTCACTTTAAAACTACAATGAGATCCTTAAGCTGAAATAACTTGAAAATCTATTTGAGGAAATAAGACACAGAAAAACAATGAGGAATGACATAATGTAACATTTACAAAAATAATTGATAATGTGGCATATACTATATTTATTCTCTAGAAATTCAGCCTTCCTAATCCATCAGAATCAAGTAAAAGCTAATAGAAGACATGGGCATGAAATAGATACTGAAAAATATTGGAGATATGCATTACAAACAGAAACATCAAAACATACAAACAAGGGATAAAACAATTTGTGCAGGGGACAAGCATGAAGTTCAATCAGTTAAAAATAACTATCTTCATGGAAGTTACAGAGAGAAAACAGGCTCAGTTTATGAAAGACTTTTTAATAAAAGTAGATAACTGCAGACTCAGCACAGTAAGCAATAGGAAAGCTACATATGGTCTTCAACCAAGGAATGAAATGAGGAAAATGATATATAACAAAAATATAAACAGACACTGTCATGCAGGATGACTTGGTTATGAAAGAGAGTAGGAATAAAAGCAGGGACCCCAGGTATAAAACTAGTTTAAGAAGGCCAATAAAAATGCAAACAGCTCTTCTCATTACTATTCACTTCTTGAATATTCTCGCAGATTTTTCTCCCAGTATTAAATACTACTTAACCAAAATGTCACTTATTGTAAAGGCCCATATATAAAATTAAAATATTAATATATATAGAAACCTGCAAAATAGTAATAGTAGGAGACTAATGCTTTTATTGAACCATTCATTCAACCTTTAAATATCTGTAATGATCAAGGATCCTGGTAGATTTAAAGATACAAGGAGGGTGAATTTTCCATACTTGTTTCTTTGGTAACCCCACCTTCACCAAGTCAAACTGGAACACTCTGATCCCAGATACCTGAATAGCTGTCATTCCCTTCTCTAAACTTGGTAAGTTATTGAAACGAGAAGTTTCCTTATCCCCCTTGCAGGGTGTGTGATGGGGGTAGGGCTTGCTTCTTCAACGTCTCACTGCTCAAAACCCTGAAGGGAACAAGCATACAGGCAGGTTTTAGGGCTCCAACCCCACGGCAGTGTCTGAACTGAAAGTTTACAGCTCCTGAAGCCCCAGTGAGCATGTGTTACAAGTGCTTTTTAGTTTAGCCATCAGTAGGCAGCTTGTGTTAGTCAGCTCAATTAGACCACCTGCCTTATCACAAGTACAGAGGGCTTCCTGTATCCTGGGGTTTCCTGCCTTGGTGTAGTAGAAGAATGGGATCACAAGTGGGCTTGGAGAATAAATGCAAGGTTTTATTGAGTAAAAGTAGCTCTCAGCAGATGGGAAAGCTCAGAGACAGAAAAGGGATGGAGCAGGAAGGTGGTTTTCCCCTGGAGTCAGGCTGCTCCGTGGCCCAGGCTCTCCTACAACTACTCCTGCCAAACTCTCGGTCATTCTGCCGGTGGATGGCCTGCTGGCTTGCCAGTACCCATCAGTGTGCTCTTGCACTGGGGTGCTCCTCTAGACATCCTCTCCATGTCCAGCTGCTTGTGTGTTCTTCCACCAGTGTGTTCCTCTTGACATCCAGGCACTTGTGTCTCTGCCCGCTAGGGTCTCAGCATTTTTATAGGCACAGGATGGGGACATGGCAGGCTAGGGTGGTCTTGGGAAATGCAATATTTAGGAGCAAAGACAGGAGTGCCTGTCTTCACCTCAGTCCCTTGGCACAGGCCTGAGGGTGGAGCCCTTGAGAGGAACCATGCCATTCTCTACCCAGCACTTCCCTGCTCCTCTTCCATATCATTATCAAGTCTCTTTCTACTCTTAAAATGCTGCCCAAATCTAACTGCTACGACCCCTCTGCCTTATCCTAATCAGGTCCCCACTGTTTCTCTCAAGAGCATAATGAACTAGATTCTATGATCCCCATACTTTTAATTTCACCTCTTTCCAATCTAATCCTCACACTGCCTCCAAGAGATTTCTAAAGGAAACATCTGATTCCCTTTAAAAACCAGTCATGATCAAAGGGCTGATATCCAGAATTTAAAAAGAACTAAAACAGATTTACAAGAAAAAAACAAACAAGCCCGCCCATTCAAAAGTGGGAGAAGGATATGAACAGAGACTTTACAAAAGAAGACATACATGAGGCCAACAAACATACGAAAAAATGCTCATCATCGCTGGTCATTAGAGAAATGCAAGTCAAAACCACATTGAGATACCATCTCACGCCAGTTAGAATGGCAATCATTAAAAAATCTGGAGAGGATGTGGAGAAATAGGAACGCTTTTACACTGTTAGTGGGAGTGTAAATTAGTTCAACCATTGTAGAAGACACTTTGGCGATTCCTCAAGGATCTAGAAATGGAAATTCCATGAGACCCAGCAATCCCATTACTGGGTGTATACCCAAAGGTTTATAAATAGTTCTATTATAAAGACATATGCATACATATAACCATTGTGGCACTGTTTACAATAGCAAAGACCTGGAACCAACCCACATGCCCATCAATGATAGACGACAAAGAAAATGTGGCACAAATACACCATGGAATACTATGCAACCATAAAAACCGATGAGTTAGTGTCCTTTATAGGGACATGGATGAATCTGGAAACCATCATTCGCAGCAAAATGACACAAGAGCAGAAAACCAAACACTGCATGTTCTCAATCATAGGTGGTTGTTGAACAATGAGAACACATGGGCACAGGGAGGGGAACATCACATACTGGGGTATGTTGGATGTTGGGAGGCTAGAGGAGGGACAGAGTGTGGCAGGTACCTTGGGAAGGGATAAAACTGGGAGAAATGCCTGACGTAGGTGATGCGGGGATGGAGACAGCAAACCACCATGGCATGTGTGTACCTATGCAACAATCCTGCAAGATCTGTACATGTACCCCAGAACTTAAAGTACAAAAAAAAAAAAAAGAATTCCATCAGCTTAATTATTGTTTGAATTAAAGTTAACCATTTTGCCTATCAGTTTGTGCCAAAATAAGTTTGATAATTTTTTGTGTGTGAACAAATATCCATTCTCTTCTGAAATTAATACTTTCCAAAAATTGTGAAACAACTTGTGTAGTCCCCTCAGAATTATAAATAATATTGGAATGATACCACTAGTATATGAAGGAAACTGTAAGGTTGATCTCATACCACAGTGGCTTTATATCTCCGATTTTCTGATGCTTGACTTAAGAGAAGAGATTTCTGTTTCTTTTTTTTTTTAGCTTCACAGATATTTTATTATTATGCCTTCATGTTGCATATAGTTTTTTTTATTGCATTTTAGGTTTTGGGGTACATGTAAAGAATATGCAAGATTGTTGCATAGGTACACACGTGGCAGTGTGATTTGCTGCTTTCCTCCCCTTCACCTGTATCTGGTATTTATCCCCATGCTATCTCTCCCCAACTCCCCACCTCCCGTTGTCCCTCCTCTATTCCCCCCCAACAGACCCCAGTGTGTAGTGCTCCCCTCCCTGTGTCCATGTGTTCTTATTGTCAGACTTAGCATTCTCCTGTGGCCCACGGAAGATTTTGTGTTTGAATTTTATTTTGAGTAAAAAACATATGCCCGCATATTGGATTTCATGTTTTCAAGGATATGACATTTTAAAAGTCTTGTTTATAGTGTTCTCCAGAAGTTTTGTGAAATGTAGTGTTTCATTTTTGGGTCACTGGTTGAAAGTGGATCATTAATGAAGTAACTGTTAAGGCCAACCCCAGAAAAATCCTTCCATCAAACATATTTTGTATTGAATGGGAGAAAGAGGAGGACTGACACAGGTCAGTATCACCTGAATAAATGCTCACTGGCAACACTGTCATTCCACTCATGTGTCCCACTACCACCAGCAAAGCTTTTGCTGTCTCATTATGTCATATATCTCATCTACCCAGCTTTTTTATAGAAAAGGAATATTTTGTTTGAAATAGATATTGTGTTTCATTTTCTTATGAAATTTAGTTTTATGTTATTCTTTTTGCAGAATGAAAGTATAAACAATATAAATAATAATGTTTGGGAGAAAAGGTTGATGAAGCTATTAAGCATAACAGTAAAAGAAAGACAGGAAACCATTTATAATGTCAAATTAATGTTATTTTAAAAGTTCTTTGTATTTATATTCTAGAAGAGTGTTAAGTGAAAAATGAAAAAGTAATCACTAAAGTGTGCACTGAAGAGTAATGTTGGCATGAAAAGACTTATTCGATTTTTTCCTTATATATTTGTATATTGAGGATGATTTACATGGGTCATAGATTGCTAATGCCTTAGAGGTTACTATTACATCAAGCCAGTATATATATTTTATGTATGTGCATGTATGTGTGTTCCCTCTCTCCCTAATATAAAATCAAATGAACTTCATATCCATATTGTCCAAAGGAATACTTGCTTTTGCTTCACATTTACCTTCTGTTCTCATAAAAAACAAATGACACAAAGACTCAAAACCTCTGCTTAATAATTGATCATTTCTCTAATAATCTGATTATAGAAAAGGCTATTGGGGTAGAAAAAAATGGTTAAGAATTAGCAGAATGTTAGCTCAACTTATTCAAAATTTTTAAGCCACTAGGAATAGAGAAATAGGAAAGCAACAGTTCCATAAGAATAGATTTTTTATGACATCATTGATTATAAAATGAATATAGGAATGGATGTCCCCCATCCTTCACTATGTTAAATAAGCAGTGAAATTCTAGAGAATATCTTAAACTGCAAACTGACATGGATTATATTAAAATACATATTAGTTTCAAAATTATAAACTGTTGAAATAAATTTTTATATAAGCCCTTCTCTTTTTGCAGAAGAGTTTTCTAAAACATAGATAAATAGATAGATGATAGATAGATAGATAGATAGATAGATAGATAGATAGATAGATAGATAATTTGGCTAGGTTGAGATGTTTTAGAAAAAGGAAACTTCTACTAACTTCAACAATTGAGAACCATAGTTTAGTAAAGTACTTTACATATTACTTTAAGAAAAGACAATCAATGTGCATTTTTTCTTATCATGCATCTCACAACTAGCAGCTAGAATTTAGATAATAAAATTTAACATGCAAATATATTGATGTGAATGCTAATTAAATTATTTGATTTCACGTATATATATATTGTACTGAATCTTGTGTTACAGTTTTCATACCGTGAGCCTTCATTACTAATTGTTCAGTGTCCTTGCTGCTCAAAATAAACATTTGCCAAGCAGAATAAAGGGTGCATGGTTATGAGTAAATACTTGATTTATCTTTTTTATTTTCTTCAGAAGCTGCCTATAGTTTTGTAGTGGAAGTGTACTATGTAGAAGCCTTCTGCTGCTTCCCATTTTCTTCTCTTGGACTTTCTGTTCTTCTTTTCATAAGTATTTCTTAAGGTAATGTTCCTGAAAATAAGAAAAAAATGTTAAAAAGCTGTGTGATTATAAAGAACTGATCAGTTGAAAGGAATTTTGGAACACTTACTTGAAAAGTGTTGGATTTTGCTTTCTGAACTATGATTGAAGTATTATCTTCTAGTTTCACATATTTTCAACGGAAATATGAAAATCATTTCCATTTTATTGAATTTTAACAGTATCATTCTGCAATACTTAGAAAATAAAGTTACTCAAAGTGTAGAAGGAGCTCAATAACATGTCATAAAGCAACAACCTCATGAGCTTATGAAGGAATGCTACAGATAAACAGCAACATGTAGAAAGGGCACAAAGGAATAAGTGTGCCCTTAACTATACTTTTCTCCCCTTCATTTCAAAGCAGACATGCAAGAAGAAATACTTAAAGTTTACAATTCAAAATGTTTTCTATCTGATATAATATATATGTATATATATAATATCATCCTTTCTTAAAAAACAATTGTGTATTATCTTTCAGACCCTAGCTTCGCAATTATATTTAATAAAAATAATGACAAATATATATTTTCATAAATGGGCCTCTCTGAGGACCGCTGAATAGATCTAGGAACATAATCTGCCTTACTCAGCCTCTGGATCTTTTGCAATTAAACAATTGCATAAAAGGGGTGCATGCTTCTATTAACCAGGCACTCTTTGTTTTCTAAAAGTAAATTTTGTCACTTAAAATTTTGTAAAGCCAATGTTCAATAATACTGTCTCCAGAATATCAGAAAGGAGCACTTTCAGTGAATCCTCAATTACATTGAAAAGATCCGAGATTTTTTTTATGCCAAGTAAGTATATCCTTTCAACCTTCACCACTATAATTGACACATCAGGCTCTCACATATTCACTGTTATTATCCAATGACTTATTTTAGGAAGATAATATTTGTACTCAGTGTCAACTCACTGTTTATAAATCAGAATGTTAATGCCCACTAAATGAAAATTCCTTGAGGACAAGAAACGTATTTCCTTTTTTTCTTTTTTTTTTCCCTTTTTGTTTCTGTTTGCACAGACTAGGTACTGGATTAACATTGGAAACCAAGAAAAAATAAATCAAAAAATGAATAAGTGAATTCTGTTCCATAGCATTTGACCTTACCTAAGGCCAAAGTTTAGTTTGATTGTAACTGTTCCCAGTTTAAACCAATTATTGCTACGGTACTGAAAAATTCACACCTTTTTAGCTATACGTATATCACTGTATATTCTTCATGAGCACACTGATAAATTAGTTATCCCTTGAACAATTGCTTTCTTTATAGTGAGCCCTCAATGTTGAAAACAAAAACAAAACAAAAGCTGTGTTTGCCTGCTTGTTGGACATTAATGAAATATACTTGCCTTATTCACTAAAATGTTCATCGAGATTTGTGTTCACAATGCTTTGGAGGCAAGGGAGAGGGTACATTTGAGATTCTTTATTTGATTTTCTCTCTTCTACTCCCCTATGTTGTCTTGCTGTGTTCATATTCCTTGTTTTCATGATGAATGATTCAGGCAAAGCTAAGTATCAAACAGATAACATTCATTGCTAGGAAACTTTTTGCATTACTCATAGCATTCATCATTTTTAATTTATATCTTATTAAGCTATTTACTTCCTGGCATTAATATTAAAAAGGAATTTGCTAGAATATATTATTACTACTGGTCACTGTTATCTATGTAAACAGCTGTTACAGCCTGATGGGGAAAGAAAATACAAAGGTTATCTATCATGACCTTGCCACACACATACAGGTGGTTTACTTCATCATTGTCACTCCTGCAGATGACTACAGTGACAGAAACTGCTTACCTAAGGAATTTTCTAACAGCATGGCATTTAGAGAATTCTGCACTCCAACTATAATGAGAATAGTAGCATCATAACCTTTTGTAATCCTAAAAAGAATATCAAGGAACCAAAGACATCCACAAAGGAAAATGAGCTTCTGGAAACAAGAAATGAAAACTGAAGACAAATCTACAGTAAGAACTCGCTAAGCACTACATTAAGTAAATACAAAATCTAAAACTATAAAATAATTGAATGACAGTGTATTTTTTTATATTTACCTTACCAAGCAGTTCTTTTAAAAAAATCAGGAAAATATTAAGGAATGAAGCTAATAAAATGTAATATATAAGACATCTATATAGATTTAAACTTTACAGTTTATTTAAATAAATTAAATAATATCCAAAGAAAAGTAATCATATATTAACAGACAGAAAGACTCAGTATTGTAAAAATATCAATTTTATAGAGTAAATGTAATTTCAGTCAGAATACCAACTGGAATGTGAGTGTGTTTGCTTATGTGTATGTAAACTGACAAGCTGATTCTAACATTTATATAAAAATGCAAATGTCCAGGAAATGTCAAGGCATTCTTGAAGAATAAAATTGTAATATTTATACTGCCGTCTATCAAAGCAATAATAATTAAACAACATGATGTCAGCACAAAGATAAAAAATAGATTAGTGAAACAAAATAGATTTGAAAAGGAATTCTACGTATATATAGATACCAGATAATTCATAAAGGTGACACCACAGTACAATGTAGAATATATAGTCTTTTCACAAATGATTGTGGTTTTGAGATATTCATGTTTTGAAAAGCAATATTGACTGTTTCCACACACCATTCAGAAAATAAGTTATGCATGAATTGCTGGTCTAAATGTAAAAGGTAAGCGATAAAATCCATAGAAGACGTTATGGGAAGACAATTTCATGACGTGGAGTACACTTTTTTAAACAGAATACAAAACAATGTAAACCATCAAGGAAAAAAGATTTTAATCAACTTACATGATTATGAATAATGTCTGTTCAAAAGACACAAGAAAAAATGAAACTAAAACCACAGAATGAGGGAAGATATTTGCAATATATATATCTGGTAACAGACTCATATTCAGAATATATAGAGAACTAACACAAATCTTAGATAAAAAGAAAAACATGTAGAAAAATAGACCAATAATTTATATAGATGCTTTACAAAATGGAATATGTGACTGACCAATAAATATATTTAAAATGCTTAAATTAAAAATAAAAATTTTCTCAGAAATGCCAATACAGAATAAAATATTCACATTTATTTGTCATCAGGGATACATCAATTAAAATCACCATCAGAAATAGCTAAAATGTGAATCTCTGACAGTTTCAAGTGTTGATGAAAATACGGAGCAAACCAGAACTCTTTAATACTGCTGGTGGGAATATAAATGGTACAACCATCTTGGAAAGCTAGCACTATCTGCTAAAACCAAACATATGCATCATTTTGACCCAGTAACTCCTCCTCTAGTTATAAGGTACATACTCAATAGAAATGCACTGTGTACACGCACACACACCCCGCTCACTAAATGTCACATATAAGAATATTAATAGCATCATAATTAGTAACATACATCTAGAATCTTTCCAAATACCTATCAAATGTCTATCAAGAGTAGATTAGATTAAAAATGTGGTATATTCAGAAAGCAAACTATTATATGCAATAAGAATAAAGATGCAGACTTCTGCCAAGATGGCCAAATAGGAAGAGCTCCGGTCCCAGCTCCCAGCGAGTGATCCAGAAATCGAGTGATCTTCACATTTCCAACTGAGACACCACATACAGGAGAGCTCTGGCTGACACCTGGCAGGTACCCTTCTGGGCCGAAGCTACCAGAGGAAAGAACAGGCAGCAATCTTTGCTGTTCTGCAGCCCCTGCAAGTGGTTCCCAGGCAAGCAGGGTCTGCAGTGGACCTCTAACAGATCTGCAGCAGAAGGCCCTGAATGTCAGAAGGAAAACTAAAAAGCAGAAAGAAATAGCTTCAACATCAACACAAAGGATGTCCACTCAAAGACCGCATCCAAAAGTCACCAACTTCGAAGACCAAAGGTAGATATATCAATGAAGATGGGAAGAAACCAGCACAAAAAGCTGAAATCACCAAAAACCAGATCATCTCTTCTTATCCAAGGGATGACAACTCCTCACCAAAAGGGGAACAAAACTGGATGGAGAATGAGTTTGATAAATTGACAGAAGCAGGATTCAGAAGGTGGAAAATAACAAACTTCACCTAGCTAAAAGAGTATGTTCTAACTCAATGTAAGGAAACTAAGAACCTTGAAAAAAGGTTAGACAAAATGCTAACCAGAATCACCAGCATAGAGAAGAACATAAACAACTTAATGAAGCCGAAAAAGCACGAGACCTTCATCAAGCATATGCAAGTTTCAATAGCTGAATCAATTAAGTGGAAGAAAGGATATCAGAGACTGAAGATGAACTCAATGAAACAAAGCGAGAAGGCAAGATTAGAGAAAAAAAGAGTGAAAAGAAATGAACGAAGCCTCTAAGAAATATGAGATTACATGAAAAGACCAAATCTTGTTTGATTGATGTACCTGAATATGATGGGGAGAATGAAACCAAGTTGGAAAACACTCTTCAGGATATTATCCAGGAGAACTTCTCCAACCTAGCAAGGCAGGCCAACATTCAAATTCAGGAAATACAGAGACCACCACAAGGATACTCCTCAAGAAGAGCAACCCCAAGGCACACAATTGTCAGATTCACCAGGTTTGAAATGAAGGGAACAATGCTAAGGGCAGCCAGAGAGAAAGGTACAGTTACCCACAAAGGGAAGCCCATCAGCCTCACAGTGGATCTCTCCACAGAAACCCTACAAGCCAGAAGAGAGTGGGGCCAATTTTCAACATCCTTAAAGAAAATAGCTTTCAACCTAGAATTTCATATCCAGCCAAACTAAGCTTCATAAGCAAAGGAGAAAGAAAATCTTTCATGGACAAGCAATTGCTGAGAGATTTCATCACCACCAAGCCTGCCTTACAAGAGCTCCTGAAGAAAGCACTAAACATAGAAAGGAACAACCAGTACCAGTCACTGCAAAGGCAAATTGTAAAGACCATTGGCACTATGATGAAACTGCATGAACTAACTGGCAAAACAACCAGCTACCATCAAAATGGCAGGATTGAATTAACACACAATAATATTAACCTTAAATGTAAATAGGCTAAATGCCCCAATTAAAAGATACAGACTGGCAAACTGGATAAAGAGTCAAGACCCATCAGTTTGCTGTATTCAGAAGACCCATCTCACGTGCAAAGACACACATAGGCTCAAAATAAATGGATGGAGGAAGATTTACCAAGCAAATGGAGAGAGAGAAAAAAAAAAGCAGGGGTTGCGATCCTAGTCTCTGATAAAACCAACTTTAAGCCAACAAAGGTAAAAAGAGACAAAGAAGGGCATTATCTAATGGTAAAAGGATCAATGAAACAGGAAGAGCTAACATCCTAAATATATATGCACCCAATGCAGGAGCAACCAGATACATAAAGCAAGTCTTTCATGACCTACAAAGAGACTTAGACTCCCACAATGATAGTTGGAAATTTTAACACTCCACTGTCAATATTAGACAGATCAACAAGACAGAAAATTAACTAGGAAATCCAGGACTTGAACTCAGATCTGAAGCAACCAGACCTAATAGACATATACAGAACTCTCCACCCCAAATCTACATAATATACATTCTTCTCAGCATCACATTGCACTTACTCCAAAACTGACCACATAATTGGAAGTAAATCACTACTCAGCAAGTGCAAAAGAATGGAAATTCTAACAAAGAGTCTCTCAGACCGCAGTGCAATCAAATTAGAACTCAGGATTAAGAAATTCACTCAAAACCACACAACTACTTGGAAACTGAACAACCTGCTCCTGGATAAACAATGAAATGAAGGCAGAAATAAAGACATTCTTTGAAACCAATGAAAACGAAGACACAATGTACCAGAATCTCTGGGACACATTTAAAGCAGTGTCTAGAGGGAAATGTATAGCACTAAGTGCCCACATGACAAGCAAGGAAAGATCTAAAATTGACCCCCTAACATCACAATTAAAATAGCTAAAGAAGCAAGATGAAACAAACTCAAAAGCTAGCAGAAGACA
>CAUYLG010055730.1:0-64507 GCA_963573385.1 Cacajao melanocephalus
TTGCAGTGAGCTGAGATCGTGCCACTGCACTCCAGCCTGGGCGACAGAGCAAGACTTCGTCCCCACCCCCCCGCCCCCCACCAAAAAATGTGCCCGATCATGTCTTTTGCTCTTTTTTTCTCTTGAAGTCTTTATCTGTTCTGTTACTCTATATGTTTATAAATTTCTGAAATACAACTTATCAAACTTCAAAGTAGCAAGCAATTAGGGTTTATTAAACTCACTGAGTTGTCATGTAATTTCGTCAGAATTTTTTCAGTACCAACTATTCAGAAAAATCACGTTTTAATTAATAAAACAAAAACCACTAGGTGGCTACTTGCAAAACTAATACACAAAAACCAAATACTCAAGTTTCATGAGAAGTGAAAAAGGCCAGATTTAATCCCAAGTATATAAAATTATCTAGAGGGGAAACCGTGTCTCAAAATGCTGATAGTGACACTGCTATTTTATATTTTTATTACTCTCATTTCTTCAATTTTTTTTTTCAAATTTTTTCCCAAGGTAATTTTAATGATAGAGAAGAGATATGTCTAAGGAAAGAGAAAAACTAAAGAATGAAACACTTTGTAATCCTTTCTGATTGAGAAATTTGCCCCATGTCTTTTCATTGAGTTGTACTTTTATTATTTGGTTGGTAAAGGATAAAAACCTTTTCTTCTTGTTACAGAAAAATGTTATGGAATTCCTGGCGCCCCTGAAACCAGTGGCCATTCGAATTGTGCGAAACACTCATGGGAATAAAACAGGTACGATCTGGGATGTTTCCGGTCGAGAAAGGGGGGCAGGCAGTGAAGATGGAAGATTGGGGTACTTGAATAAGGGAGAGGTTTGAAGGGCACCCGTTTTTCTTCCTATTTATGGTCCTCAGTTCTGTGGATGTGGTCAGGTCAGGGCTGCATCTCTTGCCACGGCCTTTGGTGGCCTGGTGTATAGGGACGGAAGTTCCACCCACGTTTCTCGTCTTTCCCCTCCTCATCTTAGCCTTCACCTATCCCATTGGGCTCACCTATTGCGGTGACACAGATGCCAGCAGGTCCTGGGGTTTGCTGGGCAAAGTCCACAGGCAGCTCTGCTGGTGGGCAGGGCTCTGATCTGCTGAACATGTGTGGTGGTGCCCTGTGCCACCCTCCCCACAGGTTTGCACTCCAGGCAACCAGGCACTTTCCTTGGCTTCAGAGCCCTGGGTTTTGACTTCCCTGAGGTGAGCAGTGTGGCTGGTAGACCAAAGTGTCTGAGCTCGGGAAAGTGGGCACGAGCTCGGGAAGGTGGGCACCTGCCCATGCCTACTCCTCCTTGCTGGCCAACCCCAGACACTACGGGAGATGCAGCAGCAGATGTGCTGCTTCTCAGAGAAGCACACTGAGGCCCCCTGGCTGCAGGGAGGCCGGAAGCCGCTGGCTGTGCACTCTGTCTTTGACAAGAAGACACTGGCCTGGGCAGAGCAGTTGAGAGCTACCTCGCCTGAGATCTGAGGAAGCAGGTGTGCTTGAGGGGTGGTCTCATCACTGTCATGTTTCTGTGTTTCTTCCCCAACTCTCTCTTAACACAAAAGCTCCACTTACCCAGCCGATCCATTCAGCCGACCATCCCTCTCCTTGGAGACTGATTACCGGGCAGGGCGAGGCCAGGGTAAAGGGCCCTGTCCAGGTATCTCAGGTAGGAGCCCTATGACCCTGGACAAGGGACTTAGCCTCAGTGTTTTTTCTGTGCAGTTACGTAAATCTGTCTTGCCAAGTTGCGTGAATGGCCACGTGCACAGCGTTTAGAGCAGTGCTAAGGCCCTGTTGCGTACTTCATGAAAGCTGCTATTAATATTCATGCTGACGGTGCTGCTGGTGGTGGTGGTGCCCTTGCTCTTATGACACTTCGGGGACCAGACGGAACAAGAAGCATATCTGAGTCATCAGGGCGGAGAGAAAACCATATTGGGGGCCCCGGAGTTGGAGACAGCTGGCATCCAAGCATGAAATGTTGAAAAGCAGCAGAATGTCCCCTGCCCGAGAGCTGGGGAGGAGGCAGGCCAGGCCCCTTAAGCTTAGGAGCCTCACTAAAGATTGTGTGAGTCCCAGCTACTTAGGAGGCTGAAGTGGGAGGATTACTTGAGCCTAGGAGTTCAAGTCCAGCCTGGACAACATAGCAAGACCCAAGACTGTGGGCTTCAGTCTGGATGCAGGGGCCCCCAGGAGCTTAGAACAGGGCAGGCGGGGGCAGTGATCAGATTTAGGATGGCCCCTGGCTGGTGAAAAATGGGACCTGAAGGCGGGCATTTGCCATCCTTTAAGGGAGGATCAGTGGTGAGCGGGCCCAGGGTGTGGCCATGGAGAGGAGGAGGTAGAAGGATGAAAGATGTTTATGGGGATGGATGAGGTGCCTGGATATAGGAAAGGAGGGCACAGAGGAGTCACAGAAAGAGTCTAAACAGCCTTATGATGAAAGGCGGAAAATCCCAGGGCTTTGGACCAAGTACTAGACATTGCCAGCTATTAGCTGTGTGCCCCTAGGAGTATTTCTTTACTGCTCCAGAAAAGCAGGAGAACGGTCCTCAATGAGGCTCAATGAGGTCAGGAAGCAGAGCCTCTCATGCTACAGAAAGACTCCCCATTCGCTTATTTTCGTGCACGTCAAGGCCTCAGGCACCCAGGAGCAGAGTGGATGTGGAGATGGTGCTTCCAGTGCCTAGATGAGTCCTCATGCTGCAGCCACGGGCCCTTCTCCGGAGAATGGCATGGAACAGGTGCCAGTCAGGGGTGGGGTGAGGCTTGGAGAAAGAAAAGCCTCCTGGGCTCCAACTTCTGGCATTCAGCATCTTCATCCACCACACCAGCTGGGGTCTGGATGCTCCCCGCAAAGGGAAATTTGGCTGTGAGTGGGAGAGAGAGAGAGGGAGATCCTTTGTATTTTGGAGATTTGGCCAAGATAGAGGTTTCTCCCTCACTTTCTGCTCCTAGCACGGTATCGGTGTTCGTCTGCGGTCTTACCCCCACAAGTGTCTGCGAGGCCTTCAGATTTTAGCTCTGTCATTGTCCTCTCTCTGTCAGGGTACATCTTTGTGGATTTCAGCAACGAAGAGGAAGTGAAGAAAGCTCTGAAATGCAACCGGGAGTACATGGGTAAGGAAGCCCTGGCCACGTGCCAGCTCTGTGTTACAGGGTCCATCTTCATTCCTTCCTTTCCTTTCCATGTTCTCCTTGAGTACTGACTCTCAGCAGCCACTGTTCGAGACGCTGTGGACAGGGCAGGGAGCAAACATACCCAGATCCCTGCCCCTCTGGAGCTGACAGAGTAAACTGACTTAGCAGGGAGAGACAGGTGATTAAATACGTGGTTTATGCTACAGGAAAACACCAAGCAGGCACGGGTCCTGGGGAAGGCAGGGATTGGAGGAGGCTTGGCTTTAAACAGGGTGCTGTCTGCTTTGGCCTCCCTGAGGGGCGACATTGGAACACAAATCTGCAGTTGAGGAAGCAGGCTCTGGTTCTATGGGCAGGATGTTCAGTAGAGGGAACAGCACACGCAAATTCCCTAGAGTTGGGAGATCTTCTGAACAATACCCAGGAATGCAACCTTTGACCAATCCCTGGCCAAGACAAGTGATTTGAATCCAGCCATCACCCCCAGTGAAGGCATGAGTTAGAGAAGATGGGGAGACTTGGGAATCTTATTAGCAAGTCAAGAGGTGGGTATTTATTGAGCAGCTAATAGTGCCTGTGCAGGATACAGTGACAATAGCACCCTAATCAGGCACAGGGGCTGTGCGTGCAAACAAATCATCAGCAGGTAGGTACCCAGGGCTGGGCTGTCACCTAAGACCCTTCCCAAGGCAGAACAGCAAGCAGTGCCAGAGAATACACTCCAGAGTTTAGAGAATGCATTACTGTGGTTTGGGATAACCCAGGCAGGCTCCCTCCAGGGCTGAAGCTGAACTGGCAGGATGAGTGAGATTTGGGTTCAGGCCTGGTGTTGGCATACGCCCAGGCGATAGGGCAGGTGTTGGGCGCTGTCATCTGCCACCTTGATCGTGTTGTCTGGAAGGCAGCAGAGAAGAGTTTGGAGTCACCAGCAAGGAGCCTCTGGCACGTTCCAGGCTTCACCCCGGATCCCTGACTCCTCCTCATTGCAGGTGGGCGCTACATTGAGGTGTTCAGGGAAAAGAATGTCCCCACCATCAAGGGTCCTTCAAAGAATAGCGCCAAATCCTGGCAAGGCCGGATGCTCGGGGAGAACGAAGAGGAGGAGGATCTGGCCGAGTCCGGAAGACTGTTTGTACGGAACCTGCCCTACACCAGCACCGAGGAGGACCTGGAGAAGCTCTTCTCCAAATATGGTAGGGGCGTGGCCTCGGGGCTGTGGGTACCCAGTGGCCATGAGAGCCAGGCTCAGACTCCGACCTCCTGGGTTCAGGTCTCAGTGTGCACACAACGCCTCATCTCTTGCCTCAGTTTTCTCATCTGTAAAATGGGACCAACTACCCCTGAGCTGCTGTGAGGGTTCAATGACATGATGAATGCAGGGACTTGCAGGGCAGGAAGTAAAAGGTATTAATAGCATCACTGGCATCTTTTGCTATCTGAACTTTGTACCTTCTCCAAATTCAGAATTGAAGCAATTTGGGTGACTTTTTTGGGGTAGTCCCTTGCTGTCCAAACTCTTGCCACTCAGTATTGGAATTGAGAAACTGTACAGGTTGTGCCTGACGAATATATCTACATGGTGTTCCTCCATAACTCAACTCTTAATTATGTAAAGTCTTCTTTTCCAAGTGGAGCACCAGATAGATTTGATAGTGTCGAGGTTAGTGGTGGTGTTTCTGTTATTTGTCAGGCCATGGGATTGAAGGCCCGTAGTCCAGCTTGGCCACGACTGGCTGTGTGGGTTTGTAGAGTTAGCATTGTTGAAGGGCAGAAAGGGAGGGTTCAGGATGAGGGGAGGTCTTGACACCTTTGAGATCCCCATAGTGTCTCCCTGTGTCTTTGCAGAGGCCAGCTGTAGGTTGTGGGATCAGAGATGTAGGTTGAACACCTGATGTGGGTGGGCCCCGTTGTCAGGGCAAGGAAGCGCTGAGTGGGGCCTGCCATCAGGAAAAGGGGCTGACCTTCAAGCCTGGGGCCTGCCCGCAGTGGAACCATCTGTTCCATTCACCATTCTGCTCACCAGATGCTTCCACACAAGCTGGCATCCTGGCTTACACCGCATGCCTGGGCTGAGTGGGAGAAGCATTCATCAATACACTGCAAATGTCCATTTGGGAAGGAAAGAGAGGGGAAGTAGTTAGACCCTGGCATTCAGAGTGAAAACCAATGCAGAAAGGGTGTGCTTTAATCGGAGCATGATGCTAATGTCATCATGGAAGACACTTCTTTGGCACTAACTGTAGCAGGCACCATTTCGTGCACTATACATGCATTAACGCATTTAATCCTTATAACTGCCCATGAGCTAGGTACTGTTGTGCTGTTTTACAGATGAAAAGACTGACGCATGGGGAGGCTCATTTGCCCAAGGCAGGCTGTACATGTGGTAGGTGGTGGTGCTGGGCTCCAGCCCAGGTATTGTTGCTCTGAGGATAGGGGACGGGAAATGACACCTGTAACCTGTGAGGTTGGCACACAGCTGGTGCTCACCACATTCTTCCCCGGGGCCACGTGTCCCCGGCCCACCAGGGACCAACACTTCTCCTGTCCTCAGGTCCCCTGTCTGAGCTCCACTACCCCATCGACAGCCTGACCAAGAAACCCAAGGGTTTTGCATTCGTCACCTTCATGTTCCCTGAGCACGCTGTGAAGGCCTACTCGGAGGTGGACGGGCAAGTATTCCAGGTGAGGCCCCTCCTGGGCTGGCCGGGAGGCTGCAGGGCTCACATTATGGTAGGGAAAGGCCGTGTGTGTGTGTGTGTGTGTGTGTGTGTGTGTCTGTGTCTGTGTCTGTCTGTGTATGTAGACACGGGCGTCCCCTTTGTGAGCCCAAGAAGACGTGCAGTGGCATGCTAAGTCACTGCTTCACACAAGCCACTAGAAGGTCAGAAGTCACATGAGGGCAGGGTCTGATCTGTTCTTGTCACTGATTTGTGGCACCTACACCTGTGTCTGGCACAGAGCAGGCACTGAGAAAATATTCCTTGAATGGATGAATTTGCTCTTCATCTCTGTAGATACCACCTTGGAAGAGGAGTTAAGAAGAAAGGAATTTTTTGATAGGGGCATATTAAAATGGCCACAGTGGAATATAAGAAACTTCTCTTTTCCCAGTGTTACCAAGTAATATACTTAGCATCCATCCCTGAGCCTCAGGCTACCTCACCATCCCCGTTTTTCCTTTTCTCATTCATTCATTCATGATTTCTTGACCTTCTTGTGGTCATCAAGCCAGACCTGGCCCTGCCAGCGTGCAGCTCACATTCTCACTCACCTGTGCAGGGACGGGAGGCGATGCAGGCTTGCGGGGCAGGGAGAGGGCTGCGGGTACGGGTTATAAACCGATCAAAGATTCATGTGTGTAGCTGTGTCAGATGGCCCTCTCACGACGTGGGGTGCCTGTCGGGTGGGGAGAGAGTTGCCACGTTCTACCTGACCTCCCACCCTCTGGTCAGGGCTTTAGTGCTGGGTCCAGCTTACTCATGGCAGATGCCAACATCCTCTGGCAAGAAGCAGGGCTGGCAAGCAGGGCTGCTGTTTACTCCCTTCCCGTCATCCCCGTCCAGGGCAGAATGCTCCATGTATTACCATCTACCATTAAGAAGGAAACCAGCGAAGATGCCAGTGCCCTGGGATCGTCATCCTACAAGAAGAAGAAAGAGGCCCAGGACAAAGCCAGCAGCTCCAGGTCCTGGGTGACCCTGAAAACGCTGAGCCCCAACCCCAACCCTCTGCCACCTTCACCCTGCCCTTTCTAAGCCGCCTGGGTCTTCCGACTCCTGATGGGTTTAGTTCATACCTTACTGATCTTTCTCATCTGTAAAATGGAAGAGTAGCAGGAGTTCCTTCCTTTTGTGGTGCCGTGAGGTTTAAATGAGTGAAGGTATGTGAACTGCTTAGTTCCTGACACAGATGAAGCACTGAACTAATGTTAGGGGTGGTCCCTGTCATCATCCCTCTATTCTTCAGGCCCTGTATACGTAGCCCATGGTAGGGAAATCGGGGGGACGTAGAAAGACAGGCCTAGGAGCCCATTTCTTAACAGGTTTCGTGTTTGAGAGTGAGATCCCCTCATTTAGCTGTGGTCTGATCCCCTTGTTCTGCCTCTGCCTCTTAGCTCTCACAACTGGAACACGTTATTCATGGGGCCGAATGCCGTGGCCGATGCCATCGCACAGAAGTACAGCGCCACCAAGAGTCAAGTTTTCGACCACGTGAGTAAAGGCCGACCAATCCTCTCTGGGATCCGGGCCAAATGGAAGGGAAGAAAGAGCAGGAGCCACGTTGTGCTGCTGTCGGCTGTGAGGCTGGAGTCCCTGGGGCCCTCCTCTTGGGCCTTCCCAGAGACCTCTGGAATGGAAGGTGCTCTCCAGCCCTGCCTTTGGAAACATCCCCAGCCGGCTCCAGCTCTGGTTTCTCATGCTGTTGTATGGAGCCACCCCAGAGAATGTGATTGACATTGGTGTCAATGAGTGACATATCTGCACCCTCCGCTGTGCCACAAGCATTAGTGCGTGATACTCCTCACAGTGGCCCTGTGAAGTAGAGGTTCTTATATCCCCATTGCCCAGATGAAGAAACCAAGGTCAAGGACATGGTAAACTTGTCCAAGGTCACAGACTTGCAAAGAGGTGGAGGTGGGAGGACACCTGGCCAAGTCTGGTGCCTTGGCTCTGAGCCGTGTCTCACGCTTTCCACCACCCAGGTCTCTGAAGCCAGGGGAAGGGTCATGGATTCTGTTCCTCCTTCTCTCCCAAGTCTAGCCTTATTCCTTCTGACCTCTCCAGCCATCCAGCCAGCTCCTCCACATCACATAGCTTTAAAAATCAATGTTGTATTTTGATAAACATATAGATCGTGATATGCTTACCATAGGCCAGAAAATCACCATTTCCATCATCTCCCACTTGCCTTTCTGTGTGTATGTGGCAAAAACACCAAAAATCCGCTACAGAAGATTTTGCTAAAAGCAGAAATCTCCAGTGTCACCTCCGGTCCTAATGTTGTACACTGCCATTAGATCTCTAGACTTACTGACGTATCTGCTCTTTTGTATTCCTTTCACTTTGTATCCTATATGTGCTTTGTGCCTTCTACAAAAGGATAAAAGGATACTTTTTAAAAGGTATATTCAAGTAGGTGTGTAGATAAACATAGGTATATATGTGTTGTTGTTGTTTTTGGAGACAGAGTTGCCCCGTCACCCAGGCTGGAGTACAGTGACGTGACCATAGCTGAGTACAGTGACATGACCATAGCTGAGTACAGTGACGTGACCGTAGCTGAGTACAGTGACATGACCATAGCTGAGTACAGTGACGTGACCGTAGCTGAGTACAGTGACATGACCATAGCTGAGTACAGTGACGTGACCGTAGCTCACTACAGCCTCCCAAATTCTTGGCCCAAGCAATCCTCCCACCTCACCCTCCTGAGTGGCTCGGACTACAGATGTAGGCCATCATGCCTAATTTATTTTTATTTTTGCAGGGATGGGGGTCTCACTTCTAGGCTCAAGTGATCATCTCACTTTGGCCTCCCAAACAGGCAGGATTCATATAAAGCATATTTTATATGTATAAAGTAAAAAGGATACTTTGTCTAAGGTACTTCGCATAAAGCCTGAAAATACCCTGTTCTTTGTATATTTTGTATCTTCATACCCTGTTTTAAAATGGATGCATCTGGGCCAGGTGTGGTGCCTCACACCTATAATCCCAGCACTTTGGAAGGCTGAGACAGGCGGATCACTTGAGGTCAGCAGTTCGAGACCAGCTTGGCCAACATGGAGAAACCCCATCTCTACTAAAAATACAAAAATTAGCCTGGTGTGGTAGCACATGCGTGTAATCCCAACTACTCAGGAGGCTGAGGCAGGAACATTGCTTGAACCCAGAAGGCAGAGGTTCCAATGAGCCTAGATCACACCACCACACTCCAGCAAGACTCTGTCTCAAAAAAATAAAAAAAAAAAAGCATGCATCTGGAGCTAGAGGCAGCTGAGTTCTTCCCAGGCAAACCTGGGAGTGGTTTTCATCAAATTAACAAAGGACATTGGTGGATTTGGCTCATACGCTCCTTGCCCCGTTGCTGCCCACCCCTTCTCCCCAGGCACTAAAGGTCAGTGCTGTCCATCAGGGAGTGCGAGCCACATGTGTAGCTGGAAATGGTCTAGTGGTCACATGTTTAAAAGGCTAAATGAAACAGGCAAAATCGATATTAATAATGTATTTCATTTAATTTGGTATATCTAAAATATTATTTCACCATATATATAATGTTTAAAAAAAGTTACAAGCTATTTTAGTCTTTTTTTTTCCTCACAGAATTTCGTCTGTGTTTTACACAGAGAGTGCTTTAGATGTGTCGCGTTGCATTTCAAATACTGAGTGGCTCTGAGGGGCTTGTGGCACTGTGTTGGACAGCATAGCTCTAGTCCCAGGCCAGCTGGGGGCTGCAGCCGCTTCAGATCCCACAAGTGCTCTGAGTTCTGGGAACACAGCAACCCCCAAAACAGGAGCGGTGAGGGTCTTGTGGTGCCTTCTGGTGAGGGAAAAGACACTGACACGTTAGCAGAGGTACAGTGCAGCAGGCCTGGTGATGGCAGAGAACCGAAAAGCCAAGGGAGGGATAGGCTGTCACTGCAAGAGTGTGCTGGTCAGCAAGTGACACTTAAGCTGAAACTGAATAGAGCAAGGGAGTGTGGGGTAAGAGCCATGGAGGCTGAAGTCAGCAACTGCCGGAGCCCCGGGGTGGGATGAGCTCAGCGTGGGAGTGCCAGCAATGAGGGGAGGGAGAGTGCTGGAAAGGGAACCCTGGTTTCTCAGATCTACTGTGAGAGATCTGGGAAGCCAGAGCCATTGGAGGGGCTAGGCACAGTGGCTCACACCTGTAATCCTAGCACTTTGGGAACCTGAGGCAGGCAGATTGCTTAAGCCCAGGAGTTCAAGACCAGCCTGGGCAATATGGTGAAACCCCATCTCTACAAAAAATATAAAAATGAGCTGAGTGTGGTGGCGCGTGCCTGTGGTCCCAGCTACTCAGGAGGCTGAAGTGTGAAGATTGCTTGAGTCTGGGAGATTGAGGCTGCAGTGATCCATGATCATACCATTGCACTCCAGCCTGGAGGACATGTGCGACAGAGTGAGACCCTGTCTTTAAAAAAAAAAAAAAAAAAAAAAAAAGCACAGAGCCATTGGGGGCATCTGATCAATGTAGGAAGGTGAGCGGCATCCGTGGATCTGTTTCTATCCCTGCCGCCACCTCAGGCTGTTGGGAAAGGGGAGGACCAACATGTCACCTGCCGGTCAGCCAACTGGGGCTCTTCCTCTCCTCTCCCACAGGAGACCAAGGGCAGCGTGGCCGTACGCGTGGCTCTGGGGGAGACTCAGCTTGTCCAGGAAGTGCGGCGCTTCCTCATAGACAACGGGGTCTGCCTGGATTCCTTCAGCCAGGTAGGTGCTCTCTGCCGCGCCAGCCAGCAGCACTCGAGAGCCAGGAATGGCCTTTCCAGGGAGACACAGGTGGATTCAAGGATCTGGCCTTCTAAGGACTATTACTAATTTCTAAATTGTCTCTAAAAAAAGGAAGAAATGTTACATGGGCTCAGACAAGTGGCCTTTCTGACCCTGATTCTGTCTGTCCAGAGCCATGTACAGGAGGTCTGCCTCTAACCCCACAGTTCCTCCACACAGGTCAGGACCCCCAACATCTCACTGCCATACCCAGTGTCTTCCCAGAGCATCTGTGGTCTGTTCGGAGACTTTGACCCTTCTTGAACCTAGCAGGGAAGAGTCCAGCACCTCCTGGTGCCTGTTCTCCACCAAGTAGCAGGTCTTAGATTTATGGATAACGGACGCTTAGAGGGCCCCTCACACCGTGAGACCACATGACATCCACCCCTTCATTTTTCAGTCTGGGATACTGAGGCTCAGAGAGTTGGGAGGTAACTTACAAGGTCAAACAGTCTATATGTGGGAGGAGCCTACACTAAAACTCAGAGATTTTATTCCCAAAACAGCTGTTTCAACAGCCTTCCCAGGACTTAAGTTTTTTCCTTAAGATGGATGAGGATGGAAGGATGAGGAGGATGAGTGGATGGATAGATGGTGGATGAATGTTGAAGGTGGGTGGGTGGGTGGGTGGGTGGACGGATGGATGGATGGATGGATAAAATAAATATACTAAGAGCTAACATTTATTAAGACTTACCAAAGTGCTCTTCTAAGTTGACATGTTTAATTAGCTCACTTCATTCACATGGCAACCCTGTGAAAGCAGCTTTACTGTGCTTCCATGCTGCAGAAGGAACCACAGTCACAGATGGGTGAAGTCACTTCACACCTCGTCGTGGTAGAGCTGAATTTGGATACAGGCCTTCTGACCCCAGGGTCTGTCTCTGTAACACTGCGGCCTGAGTTGCGCTTAAGAAGCCCACTGGTGCCCAGCTTTTTCCCACCTGCAGATGGTTTTTACTCCCCTCACCTCAGGCAGCCCTCATAGCAACCCTGTATGTCCTCTATAAGACGGTGTCACTGTTAGCCTGTTTTGCAGATGAGAAAACTGAAGCCTGCAGAAACAAAGTAAATTGACCCAAGGCCTCAGGTTAAATTAGCAGCCAAGCTAAGACTTATTCCCAGATAGGCCATATGCCTAGACTTTTCCATTATATTTTCTTGGCTCTTTTATCCCCCTCCAACATTTTTTTTTAATAAAATTATTGCTAGCGTTTTCAGAGTGCTCATATTACATGTACTTTTACTAACCCATTTAATGAAACCTTTTCCTGGAGCTATCCTGTGAAATAGATGCTGCATCCTTGCTGTCGCTGTGGGAGCTGAGGCACAGTTAAGTGCATTTCTCGAGGCCGAATAGCTAGTCTCTTAGTTTGGGTTCTCCCAGAAGTAGATTCTGAGACAAGGATTCAAGGGCAAACAATTTTGGGGGCAGTGCAGAAAACCGTGGTGAGAATGGGATGCGGGGAAGGGAAGGAGACCAGGGTGCAGAGTGTGCTGCTGTAGTATGCCACCCTGTGGGTGCCTGGAGCTCTGCCGAGGGGGAAATCTGCAGAGCTCACACCTCCGTCTCACTCAAGGACAAGGGGTGCAGCAACTCCTGAGAGCCATGGTCTGCTCTGAGGGCCATTAACTCCGTGGCATGTCCTGCTGGCTGCATATGGTAGCAGGTGGCCAGTCTAGTTACAGGGAAAGAAGCCTTGGTACTGAGATGCAGACCCCAGTCATTGGAAGCCTTGGAAGGGGTGGCCCTGCTCAGAAGTGGAGGGGGTGGGATTTGATCCAGGAGATCAGCTTCAGAGCCCCAGGCCTTACCCTCTGTGCAGAGCTGTCTCTCAGCCTTGCAGCCAGCGTCATGCCAGAGAGGGTGGTTCCTCCTGGGTCCGCCTCCTAAGTGCCTGGTTGCTGAGGTTCCAAATGGAGAGCCTTGTCTGGAGCCCCCCACAATCACTGCTGGTGTCATATGGGACCCTCCGTCCTGTGGTCCCACGTGTATTCATTTCCTCTCTACAGGCTGCAGCAGAGCGAAGCAAGACCGTGATTCTGGTCAAGAACCTCCCAGCAGGCACCCTGGCGGCCGAGCTGCAGGAGACCTTCGGCCGTTTTGGCAGCCTGGGCCGCGTGCTGCTGCCAGAGGGTGGAATCACCGCCATCGTAGAGTTCCTGGAGCCCCTGGAGGCCCGCAAGGCCTTCAGGCATCTGGCCTATTCCAAGGTAGGGCTGCTGGGGATCCGGAGTTGATCTGGAGAAGGACCAAAGAGGGCTGCTTCCAGGGAGAGGGTGCAGTGGGCTACGGATTCACAGATGTGGCATGCGGGAGCTCGCCCTAAACCACCCGTCTCTATCATGGGTGAATGTCATCCCTACCACCGGAAAACCCGTCTGGATGGGCAGAATGGGAGAGGGAAGTTCTAAACCATCCTCCGGAAAGCATGCCTTGGTTCCTTGCCTGACTTTGGCTTTCTTTACTCATGCTAATTTGGATTAACATTTTAATTTTAATTCTTTTTAATTCTTTTTTTTTAATGTATTTTATTTATTTATAAGACAGGGTCTCTCTCTGTCACCCAGACTACAGTGCAGTGGCACCATCTTGGTTCACTGCAGCCTCAAACTCCAGGGCTCAAGCAATCCTCCCACCTCAGCCTCCCGTGTAGCCGAGACTACAAGTGTGCACCACCACGCCTGGCTAATTTTTTGATTTTTTTGTAGAGACCGAGGTCTCCCTTTGTTGCCCAAGAATAAACATTCTTGATGCTTTAACTATCTTATAGCTACAGTGAGATGAATGAAAGTCAATTCTGTAGGTGGGGCTGTCTCCTGGTTCTTGGTTTTGAAAAAAAAACCAACAGTCGTGTATTAGTTTGCTGGTTGTGGTTGTCGTAACAAATTTTCACAAGCTAGTTGGCTTGAAACAACAGAAATGTATCGTCCCACAGTTCTGGAGGCCGCAGTGTGAAATCAAGGTGTCATCAGGGCTATGCTTCCTCTGGAGTCTGATCTGTGTCTCTTTCAGCTGCTGGTGGCTCCAGGCATCCCTTGACTCACGGCTTTGTCACTCTAGTTTCTCCCTTCATCCTCATGTGGCTTTCCCTCTTCTCTCACTTTTCCTTTGTATTTCTCTTTTAAGGACACTTGTCATTGGATTTAGGGCATGCCTGGATAATTTAAGACAATCTCATCTCAAAATCTTTCACTTAATGAAATTTGCGAAGATCCTTTTTCCAAATAAGGTCGCATTCACCAAGGGTTCTAGGGGTTCAAGACATAGACATACCTTTACAGGGCCACTATAAGTATTTCTGTTTATAAGGCACTTTAGCACTTTGCAGACCTTGGTCACCCCGAGCAGTTCTTAGAGATAGGTATTCATGTCCCCATGTTGCTGGTGAGGAAATGATTTCTCATTCTCTGCCACTCCAACCCCATAATAGTCCTTAGTTTGGTACTCTGGCCACTAAGCTCTCAGGAAGTCAGTCTGCGCCTGACCCATAAGAAAAGTTATCTAGGTGGCGCCCCAGGAATGAGATGTGGGCATCCTTGGGAATGTGACACCATCCTTTTTTCCTTCTGCTGTGGGAGGATGTGCCCATCGCCAGAGGCTCTCTGTGTAAGCCACAGTTCGAGAGCACTGACTCTGTGAGGCCTCCTGTTTGGGCAGTGTCTATTTCACCAACAAGAAGACTGCCATCTTCATTTTGTACATACGGAAACTGATGCCCAGAGAGGCGCCCGACCCAAGGTCACACAGCTAAGTAGTAATGCGGCACACTGTTCGCACTCCAGTCTGTTTCCCTCTCAAGCGTGTATTTTTTTTTTTTCTGAAACATAACTAATTTGCAAGGTTTTCATGTAGTATGAAATTTGAAAAGATTCAAAAAGGGCATTTATTGACAAGTCTCACTCTCACCCCTGTCCTGCAGCACCCTAGTGGCCACCTGATGAGGCAGGTGTTAGTGTCTTGTTAATCACACCCCCCACCTCACTTTTTTTAAGAGGACACATGAAAAAAAGGGTTTTCCTGGAGTGCAGTGGCAGAATCCTAGCTCACTGGAGCCTCAAACTCCGGGGCTCAAGGGATCCTCCCACCTCAGCTCCCAGGTAGCTAGGGCTGCAAGTGTATGTCACCATGCCCAGCTAGCCTTTAGAAAAAATACCATCTGCATGCACACACATGCACACACACACACGTATACGTGCATTGCCCGTAGATACACGCACATAGAGAGAAAGTATGTCCTCTTAATAGGCATTTTACACTTCCTCCTGGAGAGCTACACTTTACCAATGATATGGTCTCTCCTTACCCCACTCCGTTTCCTACCCGGACTGGGAAAAACACAAAAGTGGCCTTGGAACTGCCATACGTCTGGTGGCAACAGAGACAAGCCTCTCTCCTGCAGCCTGAGATGCAGCACGGGGGCCGAGCATCGTCCTCAGGGAGTAGACAGCGGTAGGGCTTGGGGCTGGGCTCCTTCTGGCTACATTCTTGGGTGAGTTGCCCGTCCCCTGTGACCCTTGGGCTATGATCTGCATGGGACTGAGTCCCTCCCTAGCAGGGTGTTGTAATGAGGACTCACAGGGCCATCACTCTTGTCTCTGCAGTTCCATCACGTCCCTCTGTATCTGGAGTGGGCTCCTGTTGGCGTCTTCTCCGGCACAGCCCCACAGAAGAAAAAGCCCCAAGACGCACCTCCAGAACCCACGGAAAAGGACCAAGCAGAGCCAGAAACCGGTAAGAGCTGAGTCTGAGACCAGGATGCCTTGGGATAACCGGTGAAGGAAAGGAGGAGGGTGAGGGGCAGCGGAAAGTTTCTCATCGAGCCTCTAGTTTAAAGTTCTTTGTTCATGCTAGAGACCAGTGGGGCTCAGACTCTCAAATTTGATGAGCATCTCCTTGAAAAAACAGTGTCAAAATTATGGATACAACATGCTTTTAGTTTGTTAAATAAAGCTTGTCTGGGAAAAAAAATTACAATCTATTACCAAGGATTCGAAGCAGAGCAAGTGTAAACAACCTTCCTGTTTCAAAGATGGACCAGCTTGGCTCATGGGGGAGGGTGGCTGGTATGGGAGATACCTATTCTCATGTCTTTGGAGTGGCAGTACCCTCTGATGTTTGACTGCAGGAAAGGAAGAGGATGCTGTGGCCCTTGGGGGCCAGAGAAGGCAGCCCCCACTCTTTAGCTAATGCTTCCTAGCTGGGGAAATGGGTATCATTGGCCTTTGGGAGTGGGCAATACTTTCTTGTCAGGACTGCTTTGCAAATCACAAGGCATTTCACATCTCTGACCTCTGCCTCTGAGTGTCATGAGTGCCCCCAGTCCTTGTGACAACCTGGAACACCCCCACGGATTCCTAGATGGCCACAGTGGGTGGTGTAGCCACCCCCCCGCCCAACCCTGGTCAATGACCTCGTAGTCTGAGGACCATGACCACGTCTTAGAAGCCAAGACGTTTAGACTCGTTTTGAACAGGACCATGGAAGTCATTCTATTCAGACGTCAAGATTTTCCTTGTAAGTAATAACCCATACACACCCACAACACAGCAACCAGTGGTTTAATTTATTAAAACAAGAATGTTTAAAAAAAAAAAAAAAAAAACCAGGTAGTAAGTCCTCAGCTACTCTCTCCTTTCTTATCATATATATAGATTTTAAAGAACATTTACAGTTAAAAAAAAAATAGTTGGGGAGCAACATTGCTAGATTTAAGATTTTTTTTTTTTTTTTGAGACAGAGTCTCTGTTGCCCAGGCTGGAGTGCATGATCTCGGCTCACTGCAACCTCCGCCTCCTGGGTTCAAATGATTCTCCTGCCTTAGCCTCCTGAATAGCTGGGATTACAGGCACCCGCCACCACACCTGGCTAATTTTTTTAATATTTTCAGTAGAGACAGGGTTTCACCATATTGGCCAGACTGGTCTCGAATTCCTGGCCTCAAGTGATCTGCCCACCTCAACCTCCCAAAGTGCTGGATTACAGGCATGAGCCATGGCGCCCAGGCTGAGATTTTAATGAAATAGACGTTGCTGTACCTAACCCCCCTGCCTTGTCCCAATTTCTCATTTCCTTGTTTCATTGTGGATCTTCAGGACTGGCCCAGCCAGCACTAGGCATTCAGGAAATGCTGGTCTGGAGGCCTGTTTCAGTCAGGAAGCAAAATCCTTCAGTCCCTTTGTGATTTGAGGACCCAGAAGCATCCCCTGTCATGGTTAATGACATGATGATTGGTGTAAACCTTGTGAAAGGTTAACTGTCTCCCCCAAATCACAACTGCCTTGGTTTTTTGTTCAGTTACTGCCCTTGAACCTAAGTAATGTTTTTTGGCCCAAAGCATGTCCTCCTTTGAAACTTAGAGATCAGCCAGGACTGAGCAGCTCTGAAAACAAATCCGGCGGAGGCCTCTTCTGCCACCTTGGGTGGCAACAGGAGGCAGGCTGGGGACACATGGTGTTTCCCAAGGTGACCTCTTCCACCAGGCTCTTCATTTCCTTGTGTCCTGGGGATTCTCCCTCTCTGCTGTCTTCTTTTTTGGTTACACTCGTCACAATTTCTATTTATTCTGTTTATTTGTTATTTGTATTTGTTTCCTATCTATCTCAGCCAGACTTTGAGCTGTGAAGGCAGGGAGTGGGGCTACCTCCTTCGCTGCTGGGTACCTAGCACCCCGGGAGGCCCAGGCGTAGGGAAGCCCGGTCCACAGGCTTCAAGGGAGTGAGGGAACGCGTGAGAATCGGCCTCTTTGTCCCTTGGAAAGATGGGGCCGGGTCTTACTTGTCTTTGTGTCCCAAGCCTCTGGCACACAGTAGAAGCTTAGTTAGGGTTGAACGTTTGGTTTTGGTGGTTAGCTCAGCCTCAGAACGCAGTGGTGACAGTAGTACCATCAATCAGAATGATAGTGGCGGCTCTCATTTGTCCCCAACCCACAAATGGCCCTTTGTTTTATTTCAGATGCTTGTCACTTTCTGGGATTGTGTCACAAATGAGTTCCTTTCCCTGGTGTTGCTGTCTCTGGCTCTGCCCCTGGAATGGCCTCTCCACACCCCAAGAGCCCATTCACCTTACTCACAGCAGTATGCCCGCACCCAGGAACGTGCCCCAGCAGCTGTAGTGATCAGGAAGTGTGTGTGAGCGAACCCAAGGGCAGAAGCAGCAGTTACACCATGCCAGGCATGGTTCTAAGCCCTTGCCATCCTCATCATGTGAGGCCTAGAGCCCCTGGGGAAATGGCCCTGAGACTTCTAGTAAGCAGCCACTCTAGTTCTCACCTCCCTCTGTGACTGGGCAAGCCACCTGCCTCTCCCAGGCTCAGTTTCCATATCTGTAAAATGGGTGTGATATCCACCCGGTCCCCTGAGGGTGTAGTGGGGTGTCGCATGCACATCACCAGTTCTGCTGCTGCTGTTGGTGACTGAGCAATGTAAGACACAGTACACTTTGGGAGGCCAAGGCAGGAGGATCACTTAAGTCCAAAAGTTCAAGACTAGCCTGGACAACATGGTAAAACCCCATTTTTACAAAAAGTACAAAAATGAGCTGGGCGTAGTGGTACACACCTTGTAGTCATAGCTACTCAGGAGGCTGAGGTGGAAGGATCACCTGAGCCTGGGAGATCGAGGCTGCAGTGAGCCAAGATTGCACCACTGCACTCCAGCCTGGGTGACAGAGCGATGCCATGTCTCAAAAATAAATTAAAATTTAGAAAAATATGTCCCGGGCACTTTAACTCACCATGGGCACCAGCTCTGGCCAGCAGCTGAGCTGGGTGATCAAGGTGGATACCACACAGATGCACAGACTCCCTTACCCAGGAGCTCCTGAGCTGTGGAGGACAGTAGAGCTGTTGGGGACAGCTGAGGTGTCACAAGTAGTAATAGAAATGGGCTCTGGGCACGGAAATGTCTGCAGCACAGCACAGGACGCGTCATGGAGGTAGCATGCTGTGGTCTGCAGTCAGTGTGTTTTCCCATCCCCTGCCCGCAGGTCCCTCAGCTTCTTGGGTCTACACTGCAGGGTTGAGCGTGTTCCCAACAGCCCCTACCTCCCAGAGGCGCTGCTTTCCAGGGCCTGACCATGACACACAAGGAGGCCTTAGAGCCCGGCCGCCCTTGGCCCGGGAAGTTGTGCGTGTCTGTGCTGATTCTAAGCCCTGCTGCGTCCTGCGTCATTGGTGAATTCCCACAGAGCTGGTCTTCAGGGCCTCCTTCTGCCATCTCACTACACGCAGCACGTGCGCAGCCCCTCCTGGCCCGTGCTATTCTTTTCACCTGCTCCTCCCCCACCCCTGCCCTCTTTGCATTGTTCCCGAAGCTTCCCGAGATCCCTGACTCCCCTGTTGTATGAGGACAGCGAGGGCTGGGGGGACTCAGCCAGCCCATGAAGCCCTGGATTTTCTCAGGCTTCCAAGGAAGAAGAACAGGAGGGGAGTGGACGTAGCTTTTCTTTTTTTTTAATTTTACCCCCTTCCTTTCTGTAAAGCTCTGCTGTTCTCTGTACCAGTCTCGAGGGAGGGGGACAGCGTGTTTTATCTCCCCACAACCAAGACCCTCACCTCCAGATAAAGGGTTCAGAGTGGGGGGAGGTCCTGAAAAGCTGCTTGCAACTGATAACAGTCTTTGCTGTCAGCTCCAGCGCCGAGAGCCGGGAAAGGGGAGGAGGCCGCAGTAAATTCTGCGGCCTGATTATAATAAAGCCCCATGTGGCGATGCGTGACTGGATTTGATTGTGCTAACTACAGATGGGAGCACATTTCCCCCTGCCTCTCCCAGCCCCCTCCAGCCCACCTTGCTTTCAGATCCTTCCCCCTGACTCCCCCGCCCCCCGGGCCCAGCCCTGATTCCTTTCTCACTTCTTCCCTCTTTTTCTGGTTCCTGGTGATTTTGTTGGCAGACATCTGTTGGAGTTTCACAATGCCTTATTTCTCTTTCCCATCTTTCTTTTGTCTTCCCACTTGGGGCCAGCAGCAGAAGTGCTTTTGAAAATGACCCTTGGCTTCATGGCCTTGGCTCCTGGAGTCTCCGCACCTCTCTAGACACAGCCTGGCCTCATGACTTGGGGAGCAGAAGCCGGCTGGCAGGGGCGCCAGGCTGTGGACTCGGAGGCCTGGCACTGGCTGGCCTTCCTGGGAGCCTGCAGCCGGCAGCTCACCCTGCAGGGAGAAGGGGAAGTAGGGCTGGGGGCTCCCCGCACTGGGCTGTCTCATCTCTCCACCGTTGTCCCCTGGATTTCTCTCTCATCAAGGTCTGCTGGTCAGTGTGGGTAGCAGGGGTGATGTTAAGAAGAAGGAAACTGTTATTTCCCAGCGCTCACTGCAGGCCCAGGCTCAGGCCTCACAGGCTGCTCTGCATTCATTCTTGTCAAGTAGGCACCATGATAGCCAGCTCCTTTTTAGATGGAAAGAAAGAAGCACAGAGAGTGCTTGCTTGCCTTGCACAAGGTCACACGTGGAGAGAGCTGGGATATGACCCGAAGCCTTCAACTCCGAGGCCTGTGCTCTTACCTAACACCCCCCAGCTCCTCCCGATCACAGTAAGGGCTATCTCATGATCGCTGTGTTTCAGGCACATGCTGAGTGCCTAATGTATTCATCAGCCGCAAGTAGATCTGTTCTGAGCCCAGTGCTGGAGATGCAGTGCCAACTGAGTCAGCCTGAGTCCTGTCCCCAAGCTCCCTGTGGAGCTGGGGAACACAGATAGAGGAAGAAACTGCTCAGTACGGTGATACCAGAACAGGAAAGGGCTCTGAAAAGAGGAAAGCAGGAGAACGGAACATCGAGTGGCTGGGCCCCGGCTGGAGCCTGCTTGAACTAGAGTGGACAGGATGAGCTCCCTGTGGGGAGGCCGGGGAGAGGGAGCCAGGCCTGGGAAGGCAGGATGGGCAGAGGCCGGCAGGTGCAAAGGCCCTGTGGTAGGGAGGGGCTTGGCAGGCTTGGCCATCAGAAAAGAGGCCAGTGCGTTTGGAATGGAGGTGACAAGAGAGAAGGGAAAGGGGCCAGGGATGAGGTCAGGGAAGCTGGTGAGCCAGGGACAGGGGCAGAGGGCACAGCAGTGAGGAGGCTATTCAGTCGTCCAGGTGAGGTGAGAGGTGATGGAGCCGTGGAGATGGAGGAGGTAGTAGACACTCGTGTTTCCAAACAGCCCAGCAAAACGCAGGTGTACGTGGGCTGCTGGCAAAGACGACAGCTCTTCCCCTGTAAAGCACACCAGCCACCGCTCATGGACCAAGGTAGCAGGGTAGAGTCAACTCCAGCCACGCTGAGGGGTACTGGGCTCCCCGGCTTGTTACCCTTATGAGCTTGGAACTCATGGAATGCCATGCCAGGCACTGGGGCCTTGGGGGAGAAAGAGGGGAGGGCATCTTTGCTGGTGGTCTAGGGCAGACCAGACACAGGGAGCAGAGCACCGAGGCTTCGATGAGCTCGTGTACTTGCTGACTACTACCTGATTCAAAAGCCACTTTCCATTAAGTTGCCAAGATTTAAAAACCATGGGATTTCCTCTGTAAAGCTGGATTTCCTGCTTGTCTTAATAGATCTGGATTCTGGCCATGCTAGGTTGACCTCCCTGTCAACTGGCCAGTGGCAAGAAGGGGCTGCTCCTTTAAAGTGGCCATGAGCCGTCATGGTCACCATCATCCCCACTGTGCTTTTCTCTATAATTTTTTTTTCTAGTCTTCCATGAACCTGTCTCGCCAACCTGAAGGTGCCTGAGATTTAGGGTTCCTATGTGGCAGCCTCCAGAGCTCTCCTTGGGCCCCCCGTTTTCTGTGTTGTGGCTGCTGTGGTCATGAGTGAGACTGCACTTAGGGCATCAAGCCACGTGCCTGCTGTTTGGTAGGGGATCTCAAAAGTGCTCTTTCCTTCCTCCTTTAATCTCCAAGATGTCAAAGGCCAGGGAGGGCCAGCGGGGTGGAAATACCACTGCCTACTGAAGCTTGTGGTTTTCATTTCCGTTGACGTTCTGGTCCAGACCTGAAGTCTTAGCTGCTTTGCATAGCTTTCGTTCTCATCATTAGTGGTATTTTTTCCTCCAGCTTTGTTTGAAAGTTGGGTTTTGAGTACAAAGGGCCGCACCGTGGAGTCTCTCTTGCTGGGTAAATTGTGTTCGTTCCTTGACTAGGGGAGAAGCCTTTGTGTAGACTTCTTCTTTTTGTCCTGGGGCCTGAGTTTCAGTTCCGGGCTTACTCTAGGGACGAAGGCAGCGGGTTCAACTAATGTTAAAGAGAGCATTATCACGGTAGCTGTTTCTGTAAGGGCTTGAAAGAGTTGTTTTATGATAAAGTGGTTGAAGCTTAATTAGGACTTGAAAGCATCAGGCTTGTATCAGAAAGGGCAGGACAGACAGAGGCATCTTTGGTGCTTGGTGGTAAGAGTGTGTGGGATGGAGCTGAACCCCAAGAAGCCCCCTTTACGTCATGCAGAAGTTTGAACTATCCAAGTGACGGTGTGAGTAGAAGCGGGTTGTCTCCATCAGTTCCAGTCTGCCCGCTCATAGGACCCCCAGGTGCTTCAGCCGGGCTGGGGTGCAGAGTTTAAATCTTAAGGGAAGTCACTGGTCATCTGCTTGGAGACATTGAAGATGAGGGGTGTGAAGGCACAGCCTGAGAACTGCTTTGAAGAATTGCTAAGACAGTTTGATTTCCTGGAGGATGTGAGAGTAGCTTCAGAAGCTTTGTCTTTGGAGGAGGAATTTGTTTCCAGATCCTGATCGTGTGACTTGGGGAAATTGGGGAGCTTGAAACAAATTGAACATATTTCCTCCTAGGATTTCGCAAAAGATCATGACACTGCCCTATTCCGACTTCCTGAGGCTTCCATCAGCTGAGAATGAAATCCACATGCTTAGTGCCACTGCAGGCTAGCAGGTCTAGTCTCCCTGTTCCCATCTCCGTGAGCTGCAGCCACACACACGCGCACGCACATACACACACACACACACACACACACCCCTTGCTAACTCACAGCTTCACATCACATTTGCTCTTCCCTTTCCCTAAAATGCTGTTACTTCAGAGTAGGAGCAGTACAAAGTGCTAGCAGTGACAGGTTGAAATGACAACCATCCCTAATGCCATTCTCCAGAAGTAAACCAGGAGCACTTTATGCATCTCCTTCGTGTGGGGGTGTGTGGGTGTGTATGTGTGTGTGTCGGTGTGTGGGTAGCTGTGTGTCCATACATGTACGTTTTCTCATAAATACTATACAAGTCTTTTTGTTGTTGTTGTTTGATTTGAGATGGACTGTTACTCTGTCACCCAGGCTGGAGTGCAGTGGCATGATCTCAGTTCACTATAACCTCTGCCTCCCAGGTTCAAGTAATTCTCGTGCCTCAGCCTCCCAAGTAACTGGGATTATAGGTGCCCACCACCATGCCTGGTTAATTCTAATATTTTTAGTAGAGACAGGGTTTCACCATGTTGGCCAGGCTGGTCTTGAACTTCTGATCTCAAGTGATCCACCCACCTCAGCCTCCCAAAGTGCTGGATTACAGGCGTGAGCCACCACACCCAGCTTAGATCGTGATTTGAATTACATTGAATATTCTCTAAAATTACAGTATACACTTATTTTTAATATCTTAATTTTTCTCTGATTTTTATATGATGAGCTTTGTTGTGTGTCATTCAGCATTCTTCGGAAACATCATTTTTCATGACTACATATTATTCCAGCCTTTGGTGGTACTCTACCTTACCTGGTCCCTTGTTTGCGAACACAGAGTATTTTCAGTTTTTCCCTATGATGCATAACTCTGCATTTAATATGTTTAGACAAAACCATACCTTTTGTGTACCTGCATCCTGAAGTAATGCATATGAGGGGATTTCGATTGCATGTAACATTCTTTAGTTTCAGGGGGTATTTAGACTCTTCCTAAGTTTAGCCCCCATTCTGTAATTTTGAACAGTTTTAAGTTGCATTTCAGTTTGAATATTCACTAAATACTGTGGCTTTTTTTGAGGAAACATAACATTTTGCTTAGGCTCATGGTTCAGCAAAATAGTTCACATGGTAATTTATTTTGAAGTTCAAATGAGTGTGAGTTGGTCCTGTTGAAGGCCCCATTTAGGGGCTGTGTTTCCTATTCCTCTCTCTTTACAACACAAGCAGGGGGCAGGACTTTGTCTCTGTCCCAGGAGTTGCTGAAACTCAGCACAACTTGGAGATCACAGTGCCCCTTCCTGACACTGCCTGCAGAGGCAGAACCCCTTTACCTAGTAGGTTCCTTGCAGTTGGCCCTGGGGCTTTGGTGGGTTACACATTATTTCATGGATTTGATGTTTTTGTTTTGATAGGGGTTCTAGTGTCCAATGGTGAAACCCCAGAAGATGAAAATCCAGTGGAGGAAGAAGTGGACAGTTCTTCAGCAAAGATGGAAGAGGAGGAGGAGGAAGAGGAAGAAGAGGAGGAGAGCCTCCCAGGGTGTACTCTGTTTATTAAGAATCTCAATTTTGACACAACAGAGGAGAAGCTGAAGGAAGTGAGTGGTTTCTCGGCCCAGGAGGGAGAGGCGTGGGATGGGGAACCCCAGTCTACTGATGTGGCCACTGCATTTATTCTGCCTTTAAACGTCAAGCGTGTTCATATGCACTTTGGCAACGACCAGCACCACCTACTTGACCCTGTCTCCTGGGGTGTCCAGTAGATGGCTCAACTGAAGACTAGAGCGGTAGAAAGGCCGGCCAGGGGGCGTGAGAGGGGCCACCACATATGCTTTGGAAGCATGCCAGAGTCTCTAGAGAGACTGTGGGATATAAAGGCAATAGTCAGTGTTTGGATTATCTATTTAGAAAACCCCCCAAAATTGTTTCTCTGATAGAAACTCCCCAAAAGTAAATGTCAGCACAATCTTCTCAGCCCGCCGGGAATAATGGGGAAGCCACATCAGTGAAGGTGTGGGCCTGACCTGGAATTCCGGGATGGGGTGAGATTTTTGCATTTATGGGAAGAGGGCAAGGCATGAAAGGACAGGGAGCTCCAAATAGAAAGTTGGTGAAAGCCAAATGAGGGCTGTGCTGAGTCAGGGCCGGGGGCTTCTAGAAGGAATTGGACCAGCCATCAGGAAATGGAGCCTCCAGTTCCAAAGGAGTAGGCTCTGCAGGCTCCCCTACCGTGCTGCGCCTCCCTCAGGAGACCCTTTATTTTTGGAGACTGGGCTTGGCACAGAATAAACACTCAATGAGTTTTTAGTTTTTTGTTTTGTTTTAATGAATAACAGCGGGCTGATAGCCATCAACTTGTTCTGGGAAGGAAGCTGGCCATAAGAATTGACCTGATTAATTTCTAAAAGTCCCTCTGATCCCTAAAATTCTATCATGGGGTCAAGAGAGGAGTCAGTGTCCACTGAGCCTCAGGGGTGGGAACACTGTGGGCCGATGATATGGAGGCTAACATTATGGTGTGGGAGAGAGGCAGAGGGTCAGAACCCCTCTGACACCATCTGGCTCAGCCTCTGTGATGTGGCCGTCCCCTTGCCTGTTAGAAAAACAGCCCCGCAGCAGAGATACCCTGGCTAAAGCAGCAGTGTTTAAGGAGCCAAGATTCACCTTATTAAGCAATTGGAAACGCACCCATAGACTTGTCTTTGGCCACTTCCTGGTTCCATGTTTGTTTTGCTTTGCCTTTATACAGCAGCATGTGCTAGTAGCATCCAAAAGGTCGATAGATTTGAACATGTCAGATAGATTGGAACATTAGTTTTTTTTCTTTCTGGTGTCAGTCTGGTATGGGAACATCACTGTCCAGAATCATTGTTTCCTGGGAGAGGCACTCAGACATCAGCCCAAGAGCAGCCTCCAAATTCAAGAATTCTGCAGGTGCAAGTCACAGCCAAGATGACCTAGTTCAGTCTCTTCATGTAACATGGTTGGAGACTGAGCTTCAGAGAGGCTGGTTCACTGTCCTTAGGTCACACAGCCCACTTGAGGCCCTGCGGGGAAGAGCCCCTAGCTCCCAGGGCTCCTGTCTCAGCGCCCTGAGTGGAGACCTGTGGTTAGCCATCCTCCTGCCTGGGCTTGGATCCCAGCTTTGCTCCTTGCTAATGTGACCCTGAGTGAGTCCTTAAGCCTTTCTGTGCCTCAGTTTCTTCGTGTGTAACATGGGGATGTTAATAGACTCTTCTCATGGCGGTTTTGATGATTTGATTAAGATAAAGGAGATATTCCAAGTAAAATCATCTGACACTTTAAACACAAGAGTCAGTAAGTAGCTGCTGCTCGTGGTATTTGTTTCCCAAGATCCTCCGCTGCCCCTCGGCTTCCCCAGTGCTCATGTGGTGAATGTTTATTGGGTGCCTGCCTTTCCCTGGGTCCGGTGTGTGTGTGTGGTTCTGAACACATAGCCAGGAACCAGGTAAACATGGATTTTTTTCCCTGAATGGGTTTCAAATTCTAGCAAAGGAGACAGAAAAAGTAAAGAGAAAAATAGATTACGCTATGACTTAACATTTTGTAAAAATCATTTTGGCATCTGGTGCAGGGGGCAGTGAAAAGGGTCTGGACTGGGGTCAGTAGAGCCCATGCTTCAGAACTTACACCTGCTTCCCGATCGTATGATCTGCAGTCAGTCCCTCACTGTTCTGTGTCCTACTTCCTTCTAAAACTGGAACAAGAAACGAGCCCAGCTGCTCTTATGGGGAACCATAAGGGACTGTCCAGGTTACTTAAAGCAGGGTATCACTCGTCCCCTCAAAACGTTTTTGGGACCCCACGTTGTCCATATGGCAAATTTGAGGGTGTTGTAGTGTTTGACAGGGGCCCTTTTGTGCCTCATGGTTTAGAGCCTGGGTTCTGGGGCCCGGATCCCTGGGTCCTAACCAGCTCTAGCACTTCCCAGCTCTGCGACCCTCCTGCCATCTCTAACCACTCTGAGCTTCACTTTTTTGATCTGAAAAGTGGGGAGCAATGATTCCTACTCAGGGTCGCTGAATGAATTAGTGCATGTGAAGGGCTCAGGACAGGGCCTGGCCACAGTGAGCACCGGCCAGGTGTCCCTTCTACTTTCCTTCTTGCCTTGCATGGGTATGTGGCCTCTGTCCTTCAAGATCTGCCTGCACGGGCCGCAGGACCGGCCTGGAGATGCTGATGATTCTTGTTACTTTCTTTTCCAGGTGTTTTCCAAAGTGGGGACAGTGAAGAGCTGCTCCATCTCCAAGAAGAAGAACAAAGCAGGTATTCCGCGTGACATCTCAGCCAGAAAGGGTGGATTCCCAAAGAAGCTCCAGCTTCAGACCAGGGGCTGGGGGAGTTCTCCCTTGCATATTTTGAAGGTTCTCTGTTTTCTGAAGCATGGTCAGTGTCAGACTCTTTGAAAGTAGCCCCTCTTTCTGTTCCCCAGAGTCTCCTGCTTTCCAGTCGAAGCAGTCTGTCGGGTCAGGTCCTTCTGAACCTAGAGCCTCCACTACCTCAAACCATCAGGGATGGTTTCAGAGCGGTGCCATTTGTGGGCAGTTAATGAGGACCTTGGTTGATATCAGGAGCCTCTGCCTCCTCCCAGCACTTCTGTGTTCTGGAAGTTTCCTAGGAAATAGCAAGTCTTGTGCTTTCCGTCTTCCCTTCTGAGGGAGATAACCCAGTTCTAGAACTTCTGGAACATTCTACCTAGTCATTAACCTTACAGATTTTCCTGAGTCATTAACCGTGCATCACCCAGGCCAGTGGGTACGTGGGCAGGCAGGGAGCACCTTCATCCTCTGTTCGGCCCTCGGTGCTGTCCTGAGTCTCCTGGCCTCTGCTGGGCTGTTCCCCAGCCCTGGCTTCCTGCAGGGGATAGTCCTTGCCTTCTCACAGCCATGGCAACCCTATCCTGAGTCCCTTCGGTTTGGCAGGATTTGTAGGAATGCTGCATGCGTCAGCCCAAAACTGTGTCCTGAGCACCTGCTGCATGCAGGGTACTGGGTGACCAGGATGTCTGCTATTGACTTATTCCTCAAACGGTTCCCAGGCCCTGCCAGGCAGTGGGCACGGTGTTATTTGAAACTGAGGGAGACACAGCCCTGCCTGCAGCACGTACACAGTCTAGCTGGAGAGACATATATGCTGGTGGTTACAGCACAGTGCAGCAAGGGATTGAGGGGCCGAGACAGGAGTCTAGCACAGGGGACTCCACAGCAGCCCGAGGCTGGGAGGGTTGGGGGCAGAGCAGCCAGGCAGCAGGAACAAGGCATGCAGAGGCCACTCACACTGCAGTGGTTGAGCCTGGGGATTTTGTTGAGGAAGAGGCAGGAGATACACCTGGAAAGGTAGACAAGATCCAAACCATGAAGTGGCTTTTATGCCACACACAGAAGAGTTTTGACTTGTCTCCAGAAGTGCTGGGAGCCATGGAGGGTTCTAAGCAGACATATGGCACCGAAGTCAGAGCATCCATTGTATTTGTTTGCCGGGCCTCCATAAGAAAGTGCCACAGACTGGGTGGCTTAAATGACAGAAATGTGTTGTCTCACAGAGTCTAGAAGTCTAAGATCAAGGTGCCAGTAGAGTTGGTTCCTTCTAGGGACTGCGAGGGAAGATCTGTTCCAGGCCTGTCTCCTGGGCTTATAGATGGCCACCTCCACGTTCACAGGGCATCCTCCTTGTATATGCCCATCCTGTGATCAAATCCACTCACACCTTTTTTTAAAAGGACAGCAGTCATCCAATCATATTGGATTTAGGGCCGACCCTAATGGCTGCATTTTATTTGTTTTTCTTTTTGAAGACGGAGTCTCACTCTGTTGCCCAGGCTGGAGTGCAGTGGTGTGATCTCAGCTCACTGCAACCTCTATCTCCCAAGTTCAAATGATTCTCGTGCCTCAGCCTCCACGGTAGCTGGGATTATAGGCATCCACCACCGTGCCTGGCTAATTTTTGTATTTGTGGTAGAGTTGGGGTTTCACCATGTTGGCCAGGCTGGTTTTGAACTCCTGACCTCAAGTGATCTGCCTGCGTTGGCCTCCCAAAGTGCTGGGATTGCAAGCATGAGCTACTGCGCCTGACCTATGACCTCATTTTAACTTGGTTAGCTCTGTAAAGAGCCTGTCTCAGATAAGGTCACATCTGAGATCCTGGGGGTCAGGATTTCTACATGTGAGTCTAGGAAGAGACAGTTCACCCTTCAATACCCCTGTACTCCAGGGACTTCAGATATAGTTTGGTATCAAGGAAAGGCAGCTAAGTGCCAAGTTAATGATGAGAAGGACCAGTTGTGGGGATTTCAGGGAAAAGTTGTTGCTGAAGTCCAGGATGGGGGTCAGACTAGACAGAGATACTCCCAGGCCAGCAGGTGTAGTCGGCTGTCTCTGCCTCTCACTGCGGCCAGTCAGATGCTCTGTGGGGCCGGCCTTCTACTCCTGGGGAGCACTCTTCAGCATGTTTTAGAAGTGGTTATCTGATCTTTCCGTGTTATAAGCAGCTCTTAAAGCATACACTTTCATTTTCAAGGGCCTGTATTTGAGAGCTTGGGGAAAATCTAGACAAAGTAGATCAGTCAGCGTTGCAGCAGGAAATAGGACTCTGAGCTGGGGTTGGAGCAGAGATGTCTGTAAGGAAGGAGCTGAGGTGTGGCTGGACTTAGGGAGCCCATGGGGATATCCAGGGAGTGGGTTCTATGGAAGAATTCCTTTCCCCCTGCTGAGCCTACAGGGACATTAGAGGAAAGCGTGTGACCAGAGCTTAGTTGAGAGTTGGAGCCACACGATAACCTGCAGGAGTAGTGGCCATGGATTGGACATGGCCACTGCAAAGCCACCCAAAGCAAGGAGGCGGGTGGGGACATGTGGAAGGGTCCAGTACTCCAGCCTGTCTCTCCTCCACCCCGCTACCTGCCCCCTCCAATCCCAGATCATAGCCTCTTGCTGTCTCATCCCAGCAGGAAGCCAGGAATCTGGGGAGCCCAGGTAGAGCTGTCTATAGGGGTCAGCTTTCCACAGAGGACGGTGGCAGAGATGGATCTGCATAGTGTCGGTAACTCAGAAATGAACTTGACCTTCTCACGATTGCCTATCACACAGTCACTGGGCTTTTAAAATCCCATAGGTGCACAGACACACCAGCCCACCACCTGCAGCCTTGAGCCTCCAAAAGAGAGCTTTCAAGCAATATCTGCTTGAAGAACGAACATTTAAAGTCACCATCGGGTGGCACTGGCTGTCAGTTCTGTCTGAGCCATGTATGGGCAATTAGTGGAATTCCTTAGTGCGCTTGGCTCTGATTTTATGACACCTGCTGTCAATCGAAAGGCAGGAGCATGGGTCTCACAACAGCACAGTACAGGTAAAGATAGGAACTGCAAAGTGAGGCAGAGGGAGACAGCCTCAAGCCTCATCTGGACCCATCAGGCTGAAGTCAATCTTCTTTGAATTCAACTGTGAAAAAACAATAAAGAATAAACCTAACAAATATGTATGAGATGCTGGGGTGGGGGTGAAAGGTGGGAGATATTAAATCTTATGTCAGGAGGGCAAGATGTTATTAGGGATCGTATGTTTTTAGTGTCCTGTAAAAACACTCCTCCCTCCCTAGTCGTGCATAGTCAGGAAGCAGAAGTTGCTGATGAAATTGTTGCAGTATTCTTTGCTGTCTGCACTATTGCTACTTGCAACCTAGACGTAAGGAACCAGAGAAGTTTGAATAATGCGGTTGCCCACATGATCCAGATTTTATATCTAAAGCCCAGGAACTGAATGTAACTGGCTGGTGAGAAGTATTTGTGAAGAGCAAGCCTTTGGTGCATGCGACTCTTCATGCACGTGTTCCTTTCAGGCCTTCCGTGCGGCGGCAGAGGACTGCCCAGGTAGAGGCTTTGCCGCTCGCCTTCACGTTGGATGTCTCTTAGTTCAGTCTTCCTCCCAAAGCAGAATTCTGTTGTGAAGTTAATTATTATCCCAGTCGTCTGTTAATCAGTAGTCAAATGGGCCTCAGGTGGCAGCCATATAACCTCGTTGGCTGATTCGTCAAGATGACTAGTAATAAACAGCAAGCCAGGAGCTGAAATTTCGGGGGAATGAAGAGGGGTATGAAAGGAAAAGAGAAAATACGGCGCAGGTCTGGGGCCGTCACAGCCCTTGCGCTTGGCCTTGTGCTTCCACTTCCTCCACCCACTGGCATGATTTCCACCTCTGTCTCTCTTAGGAGCGCTGCTTTCCATGGGGTTTGGATTTGTGGAATACAGGAAGCCGGAGCAAGCCCAGAAAGCTCTCAAGCAGCTCCAGGTAAAGTGAAGATTCTCAGCTGAGGGCCTCGGAGGCGCTTGGCAGGTAGTGAGAGGTCCCATCAGCCCTCTGAAATTGAGTGGGAATGTGTGTGAAGTCTACCCTTCACTGGGCTCGTTGCTTTTGCCAGATCTCTACGGGACTGTAGCCCAAGAAAAAAACGAAGAACCTTTCCCAACACTCCATGGTCACCATAGTTCATTCACTCCATCCATAGCACTGTTATCAAGGGCCTGACGTGTGCCAGGGATGGTGCTAGGCCTGGGAGGGTTTGCTCACGTGGGCCCCTCTTTCTGCTGGGGTAGACAGGCCATGGGCCTCTGAATAAACATGCAGGACCAGGTCATGAAGACAAAGCTGCGAGTTGGGGGTAGAGGTGGGGTATGTAGGTTGTGTGGTCACCTCTAAGGAAGTGACAGTTGAGCCCACGCCTGCTTGGCCAGAAGTCAGCTGCACCAAGATCTAGGAGGGAAGTAGCTGGGGAGGAGGGAACACCGTGCAGAGGGGCTGAGGCAGGGGCTGTGAGGCAGGAATGAACTTAGTACGTTTGAAAAGCAGAGGCCACTGCAGCAGGGGTGGCGTGGGTGGCAGTTCAGGGCACAGGATGAGGAGAGAGGTGTGCCGGGCAGGCTATTCTAGGCTATTTTACTGCTCAGCCTAAAGGCAGTGGGAGACCATTAGAGGGCTGTGGGCACACTGGCTTCTGCTCCAGCCTCTCCAGCTGCTGGCATGGAGAGGGGCCGATGAGTGGTATCCAGGCTTGGCCAGGGTGGGAGAAGGTGGGGAGAACAAGGCTGAACCAAAAGCTGTTTGGGCAGAGACTCAACATCCTATTCAGACAGAGAAGGGAGACATGCCTTCCTGCTAGATCCTAAGTACAAGGACAGATCGAGACCCTCTAGCAGGAGGGGAACTGGGGCCATGGAGGGCAAAGCAGCCTGGGATTTGCACCATCCCAAAGGGCAAATTTTGGACCACCTGTAAGTTCTAATCCCGAAGCTCCATGACCTTGCATGGGCTGCTTTATGGGATGTACTTTCTTAAAGCTGCATGATGGTGCCTAGGATGGCCTTCAGCTAATGCAAAGGAGATTCAGTAGGTGTTCGCAGCTTGAGAAGGTGTCGTCTGCTCCCTTCATAGTGCCCCACGTCGTAGGCCCTTCCTGATCAGGGGCTGTATATTCATTTAACTTAAAATCAGCCCTGCAAATTCAGTGGTCCGTATTTCCCTTTCATGTGATGTAAGCGCTGTGAAATTTCACTTTGCACGTGTACTGTATTATGTTCTGGACATCGCTGTATGAGTGCATATGTGAATATTGCCTCCAAGAATTGTTCCTACAGAGCTATGCGTGCTATATTTTATGGGAGATTTGAGGGATTTTCAAGGGTAATTTTGCTAATACACCAGTTTCGCCTTGAGGGACCAGTGTTAGAGCCTAGCTTTAGATACAACTCCGCTGTGATTTAGAATACTTTTCAGGAACATGCCAACTAAACCCAACTCTCTCTGCAAGCCAGACCTAAGGGCCTTACTTTGCCTGAACATGTTTATAAACAATGGAAAATTCCGTGTCCCTTGAGTGGCATCAAGGTCAAGGCCTACCCGTGGCTTAAGAGAGCATCCAAGGGCAGAGTGTCTGACCACCAGCTGCTGCCTGGGCTCGGCGTGAGCCATTTTGGGGAAAAGCCATCCTCTGTCCTCGAGGCCAGCTAGCCTCGCTCTCTGGGGAGCAGTCTCCCATCTGCGAGCCAGGGCTCTGCTCTGGTGAAGGGCAGGGATTCGGGTGAGTCTTTCTCAGGACAGAAACGAGCTGTGTTGTCTTCTCTCTTAGGGACACATCGTGGACGGCCACAAGCTGGAAGTCAGGATCTCAGAACGAGCCACTAAGTGAGTCTTCAGCGTCCTCGGTTTCCTTCCCTACGAGCTGGTGCTTTCTGTTCTCGGTGCCAGCCACCCTGGAGGCTCTCTCACAACCCTTCCCTGCCCTTTCCACCTACCCCTTTACCATTTAGGACTCTGCCTAATTAAGATGCCTAATTAAGTTGGCATTTGCCAACTCCAACCCCAGTTTTCCCGATGAACAATGATCATGTTAGTTCTTTGTGTAAATGTTTAAGGTACTTTTTTTTTTTTTTGAGATGGAATCTCGCTCTATTGCCCAGGCTGGAGTGCAGTGGTGTGATCGTGATCTCAGCTCACTGCAACCTCCACCTGCCGAGTTCAAGCAATTCGCCTTCCTCAGTCTCCTGAGTAGCTGGGACTACAAGCACAAGCCACCACACTGGCTACTTTTTGTATGTTTAGTAGAGACAGGGTTTCACTGTGTTCGCCAGGATGGTCTCAATCTCCTGACCTCGTGATCTGCTCACCTCAGCCTCCCAACCCCCTGGCATTACCGGCATGAGCCACCATGCCTGGCCGCAATTTTTTTTTTTTTTTTTTTTTAAATAAGAAAAGGAACAAATGCAGGAGAAACGGGCAAAGAGCTGAAGGTTGCTGGTGGTGTGTAAAAACCAGAAGCAGCTGTGAAACCTAGATGTTCCACTTTACGGGCATGCTTTCTTAGGGCTAAATGACAGTGCCTAGGATGGCCTCCAGCGAATGTGAAAGAGATTCAGTAGGTGTTAGAGATGGAGGCAGACCAATTTGCACAATAACCAGTATACTGAAGTAGGGGGATTGTTTGGAGATTTAGTTTTGCTCCTCCATTTCCACCTGCTCGTACATCTCAATGAGCTATTACACCCGAGGTGCTTGCAACAGTGTCCGGCACTTAACAGGTGCCCAGCGTAAGCCATTATTGTCATTATCATCTACTTGCCTTGGGTAATAAAATGACTGCCTCTAACAGTCCTAGAGCTGGTTTCGGATATTTATTCGGCTGTTTTCAACAAGTTGGTCTTTGTTGTGGTCATCCAGCAAATTAGCTGCCAGCAAACTGACCTTTCTTTTTCCTTCTCTCCTTTGTTAATGCGTCTTGCGAATCCAGCTTGGGCCAGCTCTGGTGTTTTTTACCCATTGTGGTCTGTGCTATGTTAAGCATCTTTGGCAGGAAGAAGGCTTGGTACGGGGCTCCCTGGGAGTCTGGTGGGGGTTCCTGAGCTGCCAGTATAACAGAAGGAGCGCACACCTTTGAGCCCCACACCTGTAGATTCTAATCCAGGAGCTCTGTGACCTTGAGTGGGTGACTTTGCCTCTGAAGTGAAATGTGCTAACTAGAGGTTGTGTGTTAAGTGCCCATGAGCAGTGAGCCACCGATCTCTTTCCAGTACCCTGTCTCCAGAGATCCAGCCTGAATTCAGCCTTGCAGGGTCTCACTTCCTAGCCAGTGTTCATGGAAACATTGTTTTACACAAGAAAGAATTACAGCGAACCCACTCCTTACCACATACTCCTCCTAGGAACTGGGGATGGCTTTTCCTTGGGAGCTGACACCCTAGGGCAGTGCTGTTCCATAGAAGCTTCTGCAGCAGTGGAAATGTTCTCCATCTCTTCTGTCCAAGATGATGATAGCCAATTGCCACATGTGGCTATTTAGCCCTTGAGATGCGGCAGGCACAACTGTTTTAGCTCTCTGTTGCTGCATCACGAAGTATCCCAGAACTTAACAGCTGAAAACAAAACATCCTCTCACAGTTTCATGGGTCAGGAATTCAGGAGCAGCTTAGCTGGGAATTCTGGCTCAGGGTCTTGCATGAGGTTACAGTCAGGATATCGGCCAGGGCTGCAGTCATCTGAAGGCTCAGCTGGGGCAGGTGGATCTGTCATTAAGACGACACACTCACATAGCTGCTGGCAGTAGGCCTCAGTTCCTCACCTCAGGGATCTCTTTCCGGGACCGCTGGAGTGTCCTCATGGCATGGCAGCTGGTCTCTACAGAGTAAGTGATCCAAGAATGGGGAAGGACAAGGCCACAATGTCTTCTACGACCTAGTCTTAGAATTGACACACCATCCCTCTGCTGTATCCTGCCAGTCACCCAGACCTGCCCCGATATAGCGTGGGAGGGGATTACAGGGGGCATGAACACCAAGAGCCAGGGATCACTGGGCACCATCTTGGAGGCTGATACCCCAGCAACCGAGGAAGTGAATTTGTAATTTTGCTGCTTCTATTTTTTTGAGACTGTCTCACCCTGTCACCCAGGCAGGCTGGAGTGCAATGGTGTGATCTTGGCTTACTGAAACCTCCACCTACTGGGTTCAAGTGCTTCTCATGCCTCAGCCTCCCGAGTAGCTGGGATTACAGGTGCCTGTCACCGTGCCTGGCTAATTTTTGTATTTTTAGTAGAAACAGTGTTTCACTGTGTTGGCCAGGCTGATCTTGAACTCCTGAGCTCAGGTGATCCGCCTGCCTAGGCCTCCCAAAGTGCTAGGATTACAGGTGTGAGCCACCACACCCAGCCTAGTTTTGCTTGATTTAATTTAGATTTAACTTGCCACATGTGGCTGATGGCTACCGTATGAGCACAGCCCCAGAACAACAAGGCACCTGGTCTCCATGGTTAGGCCCCCACATGCTCTTCCTTGGGTTTTTGACAAAGTGTCACAAACAAGACCTTTGGAAACCAACCAGGGTCTTTGCATCTGGAGAGAAAGGCACAATCGAGATTGGGTTTGGTGAGAAACCCAATCTCACCAAAGCCCCACCCTTAGCGGGCCCTTAAGTCCCTAGTGGCCCCAGAGTCTCTCAAATGAAGGGCAGCAGCCACCTAAGCATGGATGTGTCCCCTGACGTCTGAGCTGTTTTGGGTCCTATCACCAGTGGGAGATGGCCTTCCTGTCCTTTCATGTTGGCCCCCCCAACCCCACGCACACTCCTTGAATCCATCACCTGAATATTCTGATGGAGGCACAGTGGAGCCAGTGATGGGCAGGAGCTGCTAAAGCCCCGAATAACTGGAACCCTTTCCCCTCCACCCTCCAGGCCAGCCGTGACATCAGCTCGGAAGAAACAAGTTCCCAAAAAGCAGACCACCTCCAAGATCCTGGTGCGGAACATCCCCTTCCAGGCCCACAGCCGGGAGATCCGAGAGCTCTTCAGGTGAGAAGCACTCGTTCAGGCCAGGGGACTGGTGTGTGGGCAGGGAGTCTGCCCAAGTCTCGGAGAAGTGGCCTTTGGGTCCTGGATGGTTCCGCTGCAGCCCCGCGCAGTGATCTTTCAAAGGTCATCTTTTGGCTGCCTTTGATTTATCTCCCTTAATCTCAGATGTGGCTCCCCAGAGCATTGTGCAGGAAAACAGTCAAAACAGGCAAGCTTCCTCCTCTCTGGGGCAGACAGACAAAGGGCAGGCAGGCTTCCTCGTCCCCATCCATAAGGTGCAAGAGGGACAGGGGCCCCAGTGGCTAAAACCCAGCCCTACCCAGGATCTGCTTGAAATTCCCTCCATCCAGGCCACCACGTTGGTTTAAGATGCTGTTTTCCACCTTTGCCACACATTCCAGCCACCTGGCGACTGCTAAAACACACCTTTGTTCAGGCCGCACACCCAAAGAGTTGGATTCCATTTTTCAATAGTGGGGTCCAGACATCGGTGTTTTGGTAAAAGCTCCCCAGGGGATCCTAACGTCCATCAAGCCAGGGTTGGGGACCAGTGGCCTAAATGGCTCTATGGAAATGAAGATGAATTACCTTCACACATACAGTAGCCCCCCAACACCTGCTTGCACAGGGGTGGAAAACAGCTGCCTCGATTCAGCAGGTAACAGCAGCAGGCTAGGTGGGCACTGAATAGCAAGAAGGCCTTTCTCTGCTCATCTGCTGGGATGCCACACAGGAACTCAGGCTTCATAAGATCAGTTCTCATGTTTTGAAAGAGAAACTAGCCATGTAGATTCTTAATTCTTAAGGGGAATTCATCAGCAACTAATTCACTTTCTAAAAACAAGACACAGTCTGGCCTGCCCCAGGGCCCCTAGTTGATGAACCCTACAGTGGCGTATTACAGTATTTGGCTTTTCAGATTAGGCAGGCATCACCCAGCACCAAGCCCCCAATGAAAGACATGTCCTTATATCAGGGCATGAAAAGGAAATGCTTGAAGCCAAGGCCCTCCCCAGCCATGGGCAGGGTAGTAGAGAGACCATCTAGCTCTCAGAATATAATGACGTCAGCATCACCCAAACACACTGTTGAGGCATGTGTGGGATCCAGGATGCCTCGGGGGACCTGCAGCACCGTGGCCTGCGCATGGGTGAACGTTTAGGATTCTGCATACTGGGTCTCGTTCCTTCGTTCTATGCTTGCATGAGGATCCGAGAGTGAAGCCTCTGCTAGAGTTGCCAGTTAGCATCTTGCAAGGTAAACTGTGGGTACAAAATAAGTCTTGTGTTTTGGAGACGAGAAAGAATTATCTTTGTATGGCATCTACCCTCTTTGCTCTCACTCTGTAGTGTAAAGAATAAGAAACCATTTGGGGAACTTCAAAAATCCTCGTCCTCTTTTCCCCTCTGTTTGCTTTAAATCATACACTGGTATGCAGTTCGTTAACAGACGTGGTGTGTGGTGAGCTGGGAGCTGAGTCAGAGACCCTTCCTGTCTGTATCTGGGAAGCAGGATCTTGACTCTGATCCCCGGGTACCCTGCGTGGCAGGAACAGCCCGGAGAGATGGGGTCATGACTTGGGGGGAGGTTTCCCATTTCCCCAAACCTCGGTTGATCAGTGGAGGAATACATCAGGTCGTTGCATCAGGAAGGTCCATATCCATAGCCTCTTGGTGTGTCTGCTTGTTTTAACTGCTCTGCTTTTTAAAAGGAGTCCAATGTAAGAACTGCCAGATTAAAACGGGCTTGCTGAGAAGAGCGCATGTTGATGGGGAAATAATATCCTGCCGAAATGACAGTTTCACTTGGTTCTGCGGTATATTTAGGACGACACTTATCCGGGAAACAAAAGACCACAAGGGAAGAGAGAGCACTTTGTTTGATCTCACGTATTATATTTATTTTTAGAAGACAGGGAATTAGTGTCCACTGAACATAATTACATGTGGTGACTCTCCTCCCTGCCATTGTTCTGAGGAGAGTTTTCTTAAACCCCTGGAAACATAAGCCCTGCGTGGAGGGCCCTACCTGCTTTTGTTGTGCACTCCGGCTGGGGATGTGAGGCAGTTCCTCATTGCAGACAGCAGGGGTCGCTCTGAGCCTTCTCAGGGACTTTTCGGAGCTTGTCCAGGGAAACCCCAGACAGGATTTCAGACAAAGCCACTGGCTGGTAAAGGTCATTAGCCAGGAGGAGGTTTCAGGGTTTCGGGGAACTAGTCTGGTCCATTTGGCCAGGCAGGTTCTGTGGGTTTGTCCTACCAGGTGTCATAAAAATCACAATTCCCTTTTATGACACGCTTGCTCTGTGCTGAGCTCTGAGGTTGAACGCCTTCCTGTGCAGAATCACCTCCCTTAAGCCGCACAGCAGCCCTGCGAGGGATGGATGCTGTCATCCCTTTTGCACCCAGACAGAAACTGGAGATGGAAACTGGGCAGAGGAAGTGTCCTGGCTGGGACCACGCCGCTGAACTGGGATTTGGATCTAAGTCGGTCTAACCCAGAGCCCCAGCTCGCAGCCACTCCTCTCTGCCGCCTGTCCTCTTGGGTCTAGAAGGAGCTGTCTTCTTTCAGATCATTCCACTGGGACCATGTCCCACAGCGAGTGTGTCATTTGCACTGTGCAATGTGCTGGGCACAGGGCACATGTAGCTGTTTCAGGAGAGACCCAGGTCTCTCTCTGGAGGACCAGAGAGGAAACGGACAGTGACGGCCAGTGGGACAGATGTGCAGGTGAGAGTGCAGGGCTCCAGAGAGCATTCTCCGGGCAGGGCCTAAAGCCACCCACCTGCTGGAGGGGAGGGGCGGCCTCCTAGCCTGAGGCAGCAGCACCGGGGCCCTTCCTGGAGGCTACCAGCCTTCCACCCGGCCCTCAGTGCGCCTCACTCCAGCCCTTAACTAACCAGGCCTGGGTTAAAGCAGACAGGCATCAGGAGACACTGCATTTCTGTGCTTCTGTGGGATTGCTGTCTGGGGCGATTCAAGCATTACACTTTCGAAAACTCACAGAGAGGCACAGCAGTGGATTTGCAGACAGCAATTCTCATCCTCTCTGTGACTCTCCTTTGGAGCCTCAGTTTCCCCTGGCATACACTAGCCATAGTAACACTAGTGATAACATATGCCGCCCTTTGTGATGATGCCGTGGTAATATGTGAGTGCTGATTTCTTTCTCATGTCCCTGGCCCCGTGGGCTGCAGTGCCCATGTTTCTAGGGGCCCATTCATCGCCTGGCCCAGTAGAGAAGTTTCATGTCTCTGTGTCTCAGTGAAGAAATCAGCTCTGGGGCCCAAATTGCACCCACTGGGTCATCAGATGCCTCAGGCCGCCACCCCACTCAGCAGCCTCAAGGACTGTAAAGATGAAATGAGACTGGGGAGATGAGGCACCTAATGCAGCCCCTGGCAGGGTAGCAGGTAGTTCAGTGTTCACGGTGGTGTTCGACAGCACAAACCAGTGGGCCAGGATTTGAACCCAGGGTTTGAATCTGACTTTATAGACAGAACCCAGGTCTTCAGCAGCAGTGCTGAAGCCTTGAAGGTCTTGGGCAGCATTTTCCACGTTTTCTTCTTTGCCTTTCCTCCTTCTCAGCCTTCCTGTAAAGAAAGGCTGTAATCTTGTAATCCTCTCTGTCCCATTCATCTGGGTTCTGGGGCAGAGAGTCAGGAAGGGGCCTGAGGGACAGGCTGAGCCAGTCCCCAACTACCCCCTAAAAGGAAATGTGGAAGACATACAAATGGGGTTCCCCAGACTGTGCAAGTACGCATATGCATGCAAACTTCTCACCCCAGCACTTGAGCAAGGACAGAAGTGGCCGGTGCTCAGTTCACCCAGCAGGTGCCCAGAGTCTTAGGTCAGTATGGATCTAAAAGAAGGAAGGAAGGAGGTGGAGACTGGGCTTCCCCGCCACCCCCCATCTGGGTTTGCTCTGGAGTAGCTGTGTTGCACATGTGTGTTTTGCCATGTTGTTTATTTTCGTCTTTCCCCATCTCCACCGGGGAGAGTCCAGGGCAGAGAGGCAGTTTCGGGCCTGGATCGGGCCTAAGTCTCTACATGCAAATGAAGCTTGCACTTGGGGCTCTCCTGCTGATGCACAGCACATGTGTGCAGAGCTCAAGCGTTTGGTGGAAAGAGTCTTGTTTCCGCCCCCATTTCAAAAGCTGGAAGTGGTGTTAAAAACAGAGTTGGCTAATACAGGCGCTCAGGAGGCATGGGACACGGGGCGAACCATGTCCACGCAGTCTTTGTATCAGTTTGTCCACACAGCAGCCCAACATGGTAGGCCTGTTGTTCAACCTGCCTTCTGGATGAGGAGACTGCGGTACAAACAGTAAGGGTACTATTCCCGGAGGACCCTCGGCTTGCCCATTTCTGTCATAGTCCATGGGGCAGCCTGGTCTGAGCCACTGGGTTCTGGCAGGCAGTGCCCTCTGTCTTCCAGGAAGAAGGTTCTGCAAACAGGGCCGGCCCCACCCTTAGTTAAAGGCACTGCTGTCACCATCTTGAAATTCTTAGTAATATTTGAACAAGGGGTCCTGGATTTTTATTTTGCACCAGGCCCTGCAAATTATGTAGCCAGTTTTGCCTGCGAACCAGTGGAAGGATCGGGAAGTTTAGAGCCAAGGGGGTGTAGTGTGGCCATTGGCCAGGTTAGTTTCCTCGTCTGCAGGATGGGAATGAAGAGTGCATCTGCCTCCCTGCCCAGGTGGTGAAAGGCCCAGGGAGAGGATGGGTGGACAGGCTGACCAGAGGAGGGAGGCATTTACGCGAGCATGTCTGTCACTGTCATGATCATCACTAAGGCCCTCTGTGGATTACTGCTAAGGAACGCGTTTCAGACCTTCCTCTCTGAGGATGGCGTGGGAACGTCCAGGCAGCTGTGCAGTCCAGGCCAGGTCAAATCATGGTGAAGAGTCAGTTCTAGCAATAAATCTGTGGGCTCAGTGCACTTCTCTGTCTTCCTATGCTATGTCACTTTAGCTCTCAGGGCCTCAGTTTTCCTCATCTGTAAAATGGGGATGAAAAGAACCTGCCTTACAGCTGGTTGATCAAAGATGAGTCAGATATGTGAGACACCTAGCGTAGTGCCGGGCTCATGAAAAGCTCCTGGCCAGCATAGCTGTTATTACCGGGTTTCCTTCCGGGGACCTGCCACATCAGGAGCACAGTTTGGTGTTAGGTTTAGGAAGATGGAGTCAAGAGGGTCTGGAGGTGAGAAGGAAGGCTTGGGTGGCTGACACTTAGCCTGTTCCTACATGGTACTCCAGGGTGCCCCGGCTCACTTTCCACCTGTAAGTTTCCGCTGTCTTCTCCATGGGAAGCTGGCGTCCACAGGTTCACAGTCAAGACCAGATTTCTCTTTCTTTCTTCACAGCTCCCTCCCTTCCTTTTTACTGACAGGTGTTTCACGTTGCCTTCCAGCCATTGGAGTCAGGTGGACATCTGTGAGAGAGTAACCTTGGTTGGGGTTTCAGCTTTTCCTTGAGTGTGGCCCCTGAGAAAACTGCCCACGTGGCCGTCACCAAGGTAGCATGTGCTAAAAGTCTGTTTCTGCACTTGGGGAGGCCAAAGCAGGAGGATCTTTTGAGGCTCGGAATTAGAAATTTTGAGACTAGCCTGGACAACATAGCAAGACCCCATCTCTACCCAAAATACCAAAATTAGCTGAGCTGTGTGGCATTCTTGTAGTCACAGCTACTCGGAGGCTGAGGCAGGAAATTTGTTTGAGGCTGGGAGTCCAAGTTCGCAGTGAGCTATAATTGTGCCACTGCACTCCAGCCTGTGAAACAGAGTGAGACCCTGTCTCTAAAAAAATAAAATGAGGCCTTCAGCACACTCCTCCACTGACTAACTCCCGACCTCTGACCGGGGGCACCCCAGCTGCCTCAGCTCCCCTTGGAGCTGGTCCATGAGGTTGCTTAGTGTACTGACCGCCAACCCCCGAATATAAGCTGGGACACTCTGACAGGCTCACTGCTGTGTCTACAGGTGCCTGCTACATAGCTGGTGCTGTGATGATGTTTGTGGAGTGCATGCCCACTGTGTGAAGCCCTTCTCAATACAATCCTGGTAGAAATGCAAAGTAGAGCACAGAGAGGTTCAGTAGTCTGCCCAAGGTCACACAGCTCTGTAGTAGCACAACCAGCTCTCCCTCCAGAGCTTCACTCATTCCACTGGAACTGCCCCCAGGGGTCAGGGATGTCTGGTGATAGCAGCCCGCGGGTTGGAGATGGAGAGCTACTTTTCTCCTTTTATCTCAGCATCTTTTCTTTTTTTTTTTTTTTATTTTTGCTATTTTCTTCCTTGAGGTGTGAACCACCTGTTAGGGTGTGAATGGGCGTGAGTTCACAACAGGTGTCTGGAGATCTTAATTACATGGCTTGCGTCTCCTGTCCCCACCCCCATCCCTGCACCTGTTGTGCCTACTTTGTGGGTAGTGTCTGTCCGTCCCTGGCCTCTTGGCCTTCTCATTTCCTCTTGCAGTGGCCATGACAGTGGCGGGAGGGCCGAGGACAGCTCGCTGGCCCATGTTCCCCACACACCTCCTTGTCTCCCCTGTGCAGGCATGGGGTCACTGCCCGATTGACTCCTGGTTGTCAGAAGTACTTTTCCAAAAGCTTTGAGCCCTTTCACCTGCAGGGGCAGAGACTCAGAGCAGGACGGGGAAGGACTTCCCATTCTTCAGGCTTTCCGAGAAGAAGCTCTGCAAAAATCAGGCTCAGGCAGCTCCTGAGAGCCAGCCAGGCAGGATGGGTTGAGTGGGATGTGTGGGGCAGAAGAAAACCCTAAAGCCAAGTTCTCAAAAGGGATGGGTGAGGAAGATGGGGCTGTCCCCAGGTGTCTCTCCTCTGCACAGGTCGTCTCCTCCCAAATCCGCCTCCACAGAGAGGCCCTAGGTCAGGGGGCATCACAGCCGTTGGCCAGCTCCAGCTACGCTCACTCATTGTTGCCTGGTGCTGTGGGGTTACTGCAGCAGGTGAGAGCTTGCAATCTTGTCCATATGACCTCATCCTACTTTGATCACATCTGCAAAGGTCCTATTTCCAAATATCAACTCTCTGGCCCTTGCTGGGAAAAGTTTGCCAACCCCGGGGCTCATTTAAACACAAGGCCTAAGTAGGGAGGTGGCATGTCCTCACAGAGCACTGGGAACCTGAAATCAGAGATCAGGGTTTGTGGTTCTCTAGTTTGAGTTACACAAATAAGGTGTTTTTTTTTTCTCTCCCTTATAAAACATACAGGGCTTACAAGTAAAGCTAAGTCCTATTGACCCCCTCGGAGCACTGCCTGGAAGGACCAGGTCATTTCCCCACACTGCCCTGTTTTCTTACCATGGTATTCTCGCTTTTCCTGCTTTGCTGAGGTTTGAAAGGATGGAACAAATGTGTGCTTTCATTCATTTAGTGTACACCGGGCGCTTCTGTCTCCTGTGCACTGAGGGAGACGCAGATTTATTCCCTTGCTGTTTTTCTGGTGTCGATGGAACCTCTCTCTGTACCAGGTGCGTTGCTCAGCACTGGGAAGGTGGCTGTGAAGATGGCAAAGTTCCTGCCCTCATGACTCTTATGTTCTAATGGTGCATGGGGGTAGGGAGAGTAAACAAATGAACAAATAAATCCTGTGACATGGTGGCATGAGTGCTCTGAAGACGGCTAACACGAGCTAGGAGGGATGAGAATGAGACCGGTACCGGTGTCTGTGGCTGCCATGACAATGTGCCACAGACAGGGGCCTTAAAACAGCAGACGGGTATTCTCACAGTTCCAGAAGCCACAAGTCCCAATTCAAGATGTGGGCGGGGCCACACTGCCTCCGAAGGCTGTGTGAGGGGGGGGATCATTCCTCACCTCTGGCCCCTGGGGGCTGCTGCCAGTCCTGCTATTGCTTGGCATGGAGCTGTGTCAGTCCCGTCTCTGCCTCTGTCATCTCTGGTGTTCTTCTTTCTGTGCCTTCTGCTGATAAGGACACCAGGACTGATGCTAATCCATATGACCCCATCTGACCTTAATCACATCTCCAAAGGTCCTGTTTCCAGAGGTCACATTGCAGGTTTCAAGTGGACATCGTTTGGGAGACATTCTTCACCCAGTGCAGGGAATCTTAGATTGGGCAGTCAGTTAAGGCTTCTCCAAGCAGGGGACATTCGCATGGAGACCTGGAGGTGTGAAGGAATGAGCATGTGCAGATTGGAGGCAGTAAATGCTGAGCCCTGACGAGGCAGGACCAGCCTTGCCCATGTGATTGCAACTGGCATGCATGCAGAAAAGTGCACAGATCCTAAGTGGACAGTGTGACAAGTGGTCACAAATTCAGCACAACTGTGTAACCAGCACTCGGCTCAAGAGGCGGGACATCTCCCACTAGCCCCTGCCCAGCACCCTCTTCCGGTCACTACCTGCCCTCACCAAGAGCAGCCACTCTCTTACCTTCTAAAAAACATGTATTAGTGTTGCCTGTTTTTGTACTTTCTGTAAGTGGAACTGGAACATATCTTCTCTTTTGTGTCTGGCTTCTTTGCTCATCATTCTGTTTCTGAGATTCGCACATGTTGTCACATTGCAGTTGTAATCCATTCATTCCTGTGACCATGTAGAATTCCATTATGTGAATATGTTGCGGTATACTTACCCATCTTACCAATGAGCGTTTGGGTAGTTGGCAGAGTTCGGGCTTTTTCAAATACTGCTCCTCTGAGCATTTTTTTGGCGATCACATGCATGCGTCTGTGTTGGGTTTCTGTGTAGGTATAGAATTGCAGGGTCACAGGGTATGCATATTTTAGCTTTAGCAGACATTTATTTCCAGGCAAGTTTCCAAAGTGGTTGTATCAGTTTGCGCTTCCTTCCATGGTTAGTTTATGGTGTTCTGGTGACCCTCGTCCTCATCCACCCTTGGTGTTGTCTGTCTTTCCCTTAGCCATTCTGGTAGGTGGGTAGTGGCTGCAGCGGTATTACCACATTATTGTTCTAATTTGTGCTTCCCTGATAGTTCAGGAAATCAAATGTTTTCTCGTACGTTTATGATCCATTTGGATATCTAGCATCCCTTGTTGGATGTCTGTTCAAGTCTTTTGCCCATTTTTTAAAAACTGGCTTGTCTGCTTTTTAAATTAATTTTTTTTTTCTATTTTCTGATTACTTTTTATTTAACTTTCTGTGTTGTGGACTGTGTGATTGCAATGTCTCTCATTCTGTGGATTGCCATCACCCTCTCAGTGGTGCCCTTTGATGAACAGAGGCTCTTCGTTTAGATACTGTCACTGCCATTTTTCTCCCTCCTCGTTAGAACTTTTTATGTCTGTTAGGAGATCCTACCCTCCTCTGAGCTCATGAAGGTGGCCACCTATATTTTTCTCTAAAAGGAAAGGCTTCTCTTTGACCCTTCACATCAAGATATGCAATCCATCTGGCATTGGTTTCTGTATATGGCGTGAGGTAGAGACCAAGGAGCATTTTTTTTTTCCGTGTGGATATTCAATTGGCCCAATATCATTTATTGCAAAGACCATTCTTTCCCCTCCCTCTGCAGCATTGATTTTGTCATAAATCAGGTGACTGTGTGTGAGGGTCTGCTTCTGACTCTAATCTGCTCCCAGGTCTATTTGTCTGCCCCGTGCCAATACCACCCTGTGTTAATTACCAAGGCTTTGTAATAGACTTGATATCCAGTGGCTTTGTTCTTTCTCGTGATTGCCTGGCTAGGGTTGGCCGTTAGCACTTCTTGACTTACATTTGTAAAAGATATTGTAAGGAGAAAAGTCTCTCAGGGGGATGAGCAGATGGAAGGAGACCCAAGAGGGGGTTTTTGCTGCACCTGGGCCAGAGCTGGCTGTGGCTTGGACTAGGCATTGGCCGTGGAAGTGGCCAGGTCAGTTTGGGAATATGTTTGCTGGTGGCTTTGGTGAGGGCTGTGGCAGAGAGAGGGATCACAGATGACGCCTATATTTAGGTCCTAAGCAGTTAGCTGATTGACTGGCCACCTTTGGGGATGGGAAAGTCTTAGAGAGGCGCCATCTTGGCAGAATGTGCGTCCCTCACAGCCCCACTCCACACACACACCCTCTCCTCACCCATCATACAGCACGAATAACCACTGGCCACAGTCGTATTGCCAAGGCTGTGTGCCCCAGCTCATCTGGCTGTGTGTCTGTGTGTGTTTGGGGGCTTCTGTGAGCGTTCCTGTCAGGATCCATGTATGTCAGCTACAGCGCCAGCATTTGCAGTATTGATGGTCCTCGCTGCTGCATTCTCTGCCTGCATGAGCGAGGCACCATTCACATTACCTCCCGATGTCTGCACAGCACCTTACCCAAGGGCCCTGCCGGGGCCTGAAGTGCTTTTGTGCTCAGGATTTCATTCGTTCCTCCCCCAAGAAGCCTGGGGAACTAAAGCGCACCAGTTAGATGGCTTCCCAGCTATAAAACCCTGCACAAGTGGCACAGTCGTATTCGCACTCGCAGATGCTCTTCCTGTGCTGTCTTTCCTATTATGAATTCAAGGGAAAGAGTTTTTTTTTTTTAACTCTTTGATGTTCCCACTCAGCCTGTATCTGTTGAGCAAGCATTTACCGTCCACAATGCTTATCCAGGGCAGTCCACAAATACCACATGCTCATTGGCAGTACAGCACTCCGCCACTTTCAAAGAGCTCCCTCCTACCCTCAGGATAACCATAGTCCAAGGAAATGATGGCCCACCTGGAAGATATGAGCACAGGTACCAGGTAGTGACTACAAAATGCCAAGGAATCAGTTCCACTAAGGGAATGGCCCAAGGACAGAATGTAGGTGTCCTTGCCTGATACCTTATTTCAAGAAAAAGATCTTGAGTTCTTACTGGACTCCAGGGTTCACATTAACCAACTATGGGATGTAGCTCAACAGAATCCCATGGTCCAGATCCCACAGGTCTCAACTCCTCTATGGCATGACCACATCTTAAATCCATCTTTCAGTGGGTAAAGTAAGTAAGTATATCCTCTTGTTTTAGCAGGGAGACAGGAACTACCCAAATTATATCAAGATAGAAGATCTAGGGTTGGCCAGCCTACAGAAGGAATGCCCAAGAGGAGTATTCGGGGCTCTGGCTTGCGGCAAATGTCACTGAAAATCAGATTTCTGCTGAAGGCAAAATTAAATGAATATACATGAAACTGTCAGGATGGCTAAAATAAAAAATAGTGGTGACACAAAATGCTGAGAATGATGCAGAGAAACTGGATTGTGTGGACAGTTTCTTACAAAGTAGAATTTGCTGTTTCCCTATGACCCAGCAATTGCACTCTTGGGTATCAATACCAGAGAAATGAAAACTCACATTCACACAAAAACAGATTCATGTGTCCATCAACTGATGAGCTGATAACAAAATGGGGTGTATTCATACAATGGAATGTTATTTGGCCATAAATAGGAATGAACTACTGATAACATGGATGAACCTTGAAAACATCATGCTGAGTGAAAGAAGCCAGACGCGAAAGGCCATATATCGTATGATTCCGTTTATGCAAAAGGTCCGGAATACAGTCTGTATCTGTGGGTTCCACATCCACATATTCTGCACCCACAGATTCCACCAACCACAGATAAAAAATATGCAGATGGGACTTGAGCATCCCTGGATTTTGGTATCCATGAGGGTCCTGGAACCAATCCCCTATGGATTCTGAGGGACGACTGTAGGCACATCCATAGAGACTGAAGGTAGATTCACAGTTGCTTACGGAAAGGGAAGGTAGGTTGGAGGTACTGGATAAAGGGTGCAGGACTTCTATTCAAAGTAATGAAAATGTTCTAGAACTGACTGTGGCAAGGGTTGCACAGCTCTGTACAGATAGCAAAAACCATTGAGTTGTGCACTTCAAATAGGTGAATTGTATGAGGTGTGAATTATAGCTCAATAAAGCTGCTACCCCCCCTCCAAAAAAAGAAATCTATACATGTTCATAATACCTTTACTTATAAATAGCCAAAACATGGAAACAACCCTGTCTTTCAGTAGGAAATGGCTAAACAAACTGGTATGTTCAAGGCATGAGATGCTACTCAGGAGTAAAAAGGGACAAACTTTGATTGACAAACAATGTGGCCAAATCTCCAGAGATTTTTACTGAATAGAAAAAGCTAATCCCAAAAAGATGACATACTGTGTGATTCCACTTGTATAATGTCTTTTTTTTTTTTTTTTTGTCAGGGTCTCATTCTGTTGCCCAGGCTAGAGTGCAGTAGTATAATCATTGCTCACTGCTGCCTCAAACTCCTGGGCTCAAGGGATCCTCCTGTCCCAGCCTCCTGAGGTAGCTGAGATTACAGGCTACCATGCCCATCTAATTTTTCAATTTTTTTGTAGAGATAGGGATGTTGCCCAGGCTGGTCTTGAATTCCTGAGCTCAAGCAATCCTCCTCTGTCTGCCTCCCAAAGTGCTGGGATTCCAGGTGTGAGCCACGATGCCCAGCTATATAATGTTCTTGAAATGACAAAATTGGAGAGATGAGTGGGAGGCAGGAGGGAGGGAGGTGGCTATGTCTATCAAAAGGTAGCTCATGTGGGGTCCTTTTGATAAAACCATTCTATGTTTTCACTGAGGTGAACACGTAACTACTCATAAGATTTCATGGAACTCAGTACATACATGCAAATGACCACATGTAAAGCTAGTGAAATCTGAATAAGGTGAATTATTTTATTAATGTTGATTTTTCTGATGACGGTATTCTACTTAGTTTTGCCAGATGTCACCACTGAGAGAAACTGGGTAAGGGATATATAAGATCTCTCTGATTCTGTCTTACAACTACATACTGATTTATAATGATCTCAAAATTAAAAGGTTTTTTAAAAATGAATATACCAAACCATAAAGCATTAGAAAAAGGCCATTTCCTGCAGTAATGAGTTGCCCATCATCCGGGGTAAGCAGTGATGTCAAGGGCAACTGTCAAGGATACTTAAGAAGGAATTCCTGGGGCCAGGCATGGTGGCTGAGACCTGTAATCTCAGCACTTTGGGAAGCTGAGGTGGGCAGATCACCTGAGGTCAGGAGCCAAGACCAGCCTAGCCAACATGGTGAAACCCCATCTCTACTAAAAATACAAAAAAATTAGGGGGGCAGGGGGTGGCCAGTGCCTGTAGTCCCAGTTACTTGGGAGGCTGAGGCAGAAGCACTCGAAGCTAGGAGGTGGAGGTTGCAATGAGCCGAGATCTCAACACTGCACTACAGCCTGGATGACAGAGTAAAACTCCATCATAAATAAATAATTCATGATGGGGTGAGAAGCCAGGCTTACTCTCTGTGTGAAACTTCCTCTTGTATGGGGTTAAAGAAGGTACAATCCTCTAGGCTTTGGGTCAGCTGTGGGTGATGGTTCCTTTATCAGAAGGAACCTAACATTCAGCTGCCACAGAGTCAACATATGGGGGGGAAAGCGGGGGAAAAGAAATCCCAGCTTTTATACTCCATAGAGACAATGTATACACTTTATTACTTAAGCTAACTGTACCTAAGGAAGTCAAAAGGCTGACGCAGTAGGTACATTTTATCTGGGATCTGTATTTAGTAGGTTCATATATGAACCTTGTACTATAACAGATGTAGAAAATATTAACCTTCGGTTTGCAGTGTGAGGAAACAGTTTGGGGATCTTTCCAGACCTTTCCAGAAAGCAAAGAAACCAGTGCAGAACTTGCTTAGGCTCCTGTCTATCTGTGTCTCCAGATTCTCCGTATCTCAGGATGGGCACAAAGCGCTGTTTCTAAGAACATGCCCTTCCCCATTTAAGAGCTCTGGGAATGCAGCCCCAAGGAGTTTGGGAGGGATGTACTGAGTGATACCTTCTTCATTGGCGAAGCTCGCTTTGCCAACCCTTCTCCTTTTTAATCGTCCTACAAATACGTCCACCAGCGGATGATCAGAGGCTGTAAAAGTTACTGCTGTTAAGCCAGAAGTGCCAGTTGCTCAGAGGACATACTCGGGTTAGCTGAGTTCTTGTCTTCATGCTATCCTTCTTCCTCTTTCATCGGGAGTTGGCTGTCAGCTTGGAAAGGAGCCCGTGTGATTTTCCAAGTGAAAAAAAAAAAACACCAGCCAGGGAATCGGGAGACCTGAATTCTGGCCTGGGCTCTGCTGCATGACCTCCTGTGATTACAGGACCTCTTGGGGCCTCGTTTGTTGAATGATTCCATGAAGGGTTTGGGGAAGGCCTGCCATTTCCAAGCCAATACAAACCCATTGGTCATGGCTGCCTGGAACCCTGTGCGGGAGGATTGAAACTGTTTGGGCTCCGCGGAAAATGGCATCGAAATTGATTAGTGATATCTGCCACAGATGTGGGGGCAGCATCTTTGATAAGTCAACAGCTGCACGTACTTGCCTAAGAATGTGCCATTTATCTGCCATGAGACCATTTCCATCTGCCAGACTAACTGGTCGAGCAGTCCCAAGCCAGGGCCACGTGGAAGCCTCCTTAGTTTGCCTCCTTTAAAAAAAAAATAATAACCCTGAGCACTGAGAAGGGGTTTTTTGCTGTTGTTTTCATCCTTCCTTTGAGGTTTCGCAGACTCGGTCTTCTGCAGCTGGCAGTTTCCCTCACTGCACGCCTAGACTGGTTCCAGAGTGGGCGACAAAAGCTCAGACAGTGAAACGGGGTGCCCCAGGGAAAGCGTGCATGTCCCCGGGGGAAGGGTGGCATTGTGCGCCCTCATTCCTCCCCTCCTGTCCCCAGCAGCCGCAGCAGCTCACTCTAACCTTGCTTTCACACCTCCCCTGTCTGCATTCAGAGCCTTTTCAGCTGCAAGGTCTCTGTGCTTTGTCTAGGCTTGCTCAGAGGGCCGCCATCGGCTCATTGTTGGAGCTGATAATTGTGCGCCGTGTCTCCCAGCATTCTGGGTGCTGAAAGGCAGCAGGGAGCCCCAGACAGTCGGGGGACTTCTCTTTAGGAACAGCTTCTCTCCCCTCACGCGTCACAGAGCTTTCCATGGAAATGGGAGGTCTCAAATACTGCTTTTTGGTTAAGAAATAACTTGTCGGTTTAGCAAATATTTACTAAGCATCTCTAATGAGGCAGGAACTGCGCCAGGTGCTAGGTTACAGAAACAACCATGAACTCCAGAACGGGAAGGAACTGTCTTGGTTTAGGGGGAGGGGGATACAAGGCTCACCCCATTAAAACCCTCAGGGTAGAGGCCGGGTTGTACATGCTGTTTTGTCTTGACTTAGTAACTTGGTCTGATGAGTTCTCTGGGACTCAGTGTCTGTCTCTGTAAAATGGCAAGAGTAACAGCTGTGTCTGGTGTGCTGTAAAATACAAGGTCAGTGAGGTTGGTGAAGCACTTGGTATCACTCCTAGCTTAAGGTTGCTGTTATCTCTATTGTGGCTCCTGCCTCGCACTTCTGTAATATACTAGGGCTGTATAAGGAGCCTTGGGACGAGGCTGTCACTCCCAGCCCTGCTACTAACTAGCTGTGTACTCTTAGGAAAATCACCTAACCTTTCTGATCCTCCCCAAGGAAACTGAAGTAAGGGCACTCCCAGCAATGTGATGGTCTCTGAGTTTCATTTCTGTAGGAACACTGCATGGAATCTTGGGCCATCACAGTGTTTCTCAAACTTGAGCAATGTATAGAGAGCCCTTTTAGAGTAAAATAAAAATCTCATGGTCCTTCTCCATCGTGATAATGTAAATATTTTTATTATTATGTTATTTAGGTACAAATATGAAACTCAGAATAAACTGACAACTCATGCTTATGGTTCTTTTAGGACTATAAAACCAAAACACAATTTCACGTTAAATACAAACAAAATTTAAAATCAATAAAATTCAAATTATCATTATTTTAGCGTGATGATGTCGTTTTGCAGAAACTAAATTCAGAACATGGGTTTTAATATTAGAAAGATGTAGCCTCAGGTCCAGATCCGTAATCTGTTTCGGTTCTTTTACGTCAGTAATACTAATGCAGAAAATGCCTGTTTGCTTAAGTAAGTGCTTGTGCAGGATGAGAATACTGAATTGAAGCCTTCATTTGGTGGTTCAGCACGATTAGACCTCTTGCTTATCTGAGTCTTGCTGGTCATCAAACACCCCTTTTCATGCAGTGTTGCCTATTGGTTCTATCCTGATCACTTAAAAATAAAAGTTAGCATTGTAATGTTATTGAAATTATGAATGAATGGATAACCAATTCCTCTTGGAATTAGGAACAGAAAAATGTTTCATTGCTCATCCCAGTGAATTGATCTCTTGTTGCCAGTTGATTAGGTGCAGAGACAGGATCTGAACACTCCAGTGTCCAAAGGCGGCATGTCTGGAGGATGTCACTTGCCTGTCACTGAAGTCCAGTACAGGCTCTGACATCTCTTCACGGTTCTATCATGATACACATGTATGTAACACATGTTAAAAATCAGACTGTCTAAATAAAAGCAGAACAATCTAAAACTTATCCTATACAAAGAGCAAATCCTCTCCACCCCCACCCCACCCTCAACACACTTGCATAGGTATATATGCCCAGATGTATCTGAGAGGCAGCAGGCCCTCATTAGGGAAACTGTTCCATTACATGGACTCTTTCTTTAGTCCAGATTGCAGGCCCAGGATACCTCTCAGGTTCACTTAGACCTGTAGATCTTTTTCCCAGCCAAGCCCATGTGTGGTTGAAATGCTGCTGGTTTTGATGCAATTTACCTATTGGAGTAGGTCATTTTGCTACTTGGCCACCAAGGGTAAATGAAGCTTCTGGTGCTCCTTGGCATGTCCTGTGGATCTGTTTACCTGGGAATGGGATGTGGCCAGAGGCTCCGTTCAGGTAATCATAGGAGTCAAAGCAAGAGGTTGCTCAGTGAAGAGAGCAGGGCTGCTGCAGCTGGAGGCTTTGTGCTCATTCAAGCCACAACTGCTAGCAGAGCGATTCAGATGATCAGTATTGTAATCTGCAGGAGTGGCAGCCTCTAGGATTGTGCAGTATTCAACCTGCACGACCAAACGTGGCCTCCCTGAGAGTCTATCAGATTGGCGTTTCTGTTTGTTTTTAAGGGACAGAGTCTTGGCTGTATTGCCCAGGCCAGTCTTGAACTCCCGGCCTCTAGTGATCCTCCCACCTCAGCCTCCTGAGTAGCTGATTGGTGTTTGAATCCTACGTCCTTCAGCTGTCACACTTGGACAAGTTATTTAAACACTCTGGGCCAGGCACCGTGACTCATGCCTGTAATCCCAGTGCTTTGGGAGGCCGAGGCAGGTAGAATATTTGAGGTCAGAAGTTCGAGACCAACCTGGCCAACAGGGTGAAAACCCATCTCTACTAAAAATACAAAATTTAGCTGAGTATGGTGGTGGATGCCTGTAATCCCAGCTACTTGGGAGGCTGAGGCAGGAAAATCGCTTGAACCCAGGAAGCAAAGGTTGTAGTGAGCTGAGATTGCGCCAGTACACTCCACCCTGGGCAACAGAGCAAGACTGTCTCAAAAACATTTAAAAAAACAACAACAAAAAAAACACTGACTGTCAGTATCTGCATCTGCAAAATGGAGGTCATAATAAGTACTTGCCAGGTCTATTGGGAGGGCTCAGTAAAGTAACTGAAGTAAAGCCATTGGCCCAGAGCCATGGTTCCCAAACTGTGTACCAAGGCACCTCAGGGTGCCACAGTGAACTGACAGCTTCCCTGTGGGCGATTTCAGATTTCTGAGAAAAACAGCCACATCTGTCAGAGATGGTGTAAACTGCTACTGTCAAATTGTTTAGCCCTAACTAATTAATAAACAAACCGTTAGGTAATTCTTTTGGCCTAGGAGTGCCATGAAAAAATCCTGCAGCCTGGTGTTTGGTGCAAAATCGCACTCAATAAATAGGAGAGATTCTTTTGTTGTAGTAGAGCCAGAAAGGCTGTGTGGGCCTCAGGATTCCATTTTGTTTTGACTCTTCATACATTTCACCGTCGTCTGGGGGCGCTGGGAATGGTATCCAGCGTTATTCACTGTTCCTCCCGCCTCCCTTCTCCTCACCTCTGTTCTGTTCTCTTGTAAAGTGCATTTCAGAGCATTGATTTCTCAGCCCAGATTTTGAAAAAAACCCCAGGCTGCCTGCAGACATCTCAAAGGGGTGTCACAAGAGCATCCAAAACATAAAAGTCTCGGAAGAAAATTAATTCTCTTCACTGTAATATCCGTGCCTCCCAGTGTTCTGGCAAGGGCTGGTCCTCCAGGTGGGAGCCTGGGTGTGGCTTCTCCCATGGAGGCGGAGCCTGTGTGTACAGCCTTGGCCTGAGCCTTTAAGTCGGACATGCCCCCGAGCCCAGAAATTCCTGGGAGCTTTAAGCGGGGCACGTGATGGGGCCGCTGCATTCCGAAGGATTCGGCTGGTTTTCTCTGCCTTGGGGCAAGGGAACAAAGCACATTACCGGGAAGATAGGTGGACCCAGGGCCTAGGGTATTTGTTTGGTTTGCTTTGTTTTCGTTTCTGCCCTCATTCTAGCTACCTCAAGTGACCTCACGGATTGGGATACCGTTTAGCTGACCCTTGACAGATTAAATGACAGAAAAATGCTAATATGTGGTCATCTTTGACATGCAAAAATGGCCTAATTATAATCGTCCATCCTTTATTGAACCCCTACCATGCACCCAGCACACGAGTCTCTCTCCCTTTCTCCTCTCTGCATATATATCTATAGATATGTGTATAGAGAGATATATAGATAGGTCCATATATATATATGAGAGAGAGAAAAAATGTATATCTTGGATTTGTATATACACACACACACACACACACAGTATAAATGTATTCTATATGTAATCCTATATAGATACAGTATATATTCTATATATAATCCTATAGATATATAGTGTATCTCCTATATATAATTATACATATAGGATTTTTTTCTTTTTTAAAAAATAACGTTTAATTGCACAATTAAAACATGAATATGTTTTTGTTGCTGAAAGAAGAATATAAGGCCAAGATATCCTTTCATCCACTGCCACCCAAGTCTCGTGCCACCCTCCTCCCCGGAGAAATTCATGCCACTCATTTGCGAATCTCCTTCTAGAGCTTTGTCGTTGCATTTCGTACATATGTGAACCCGAAGGCGACGGATGTAATAATGTTGTGTCCATTTAGAGAAAATGGTATCGTGTTTTCCGTATCATTAGGCATCTTCCCCTCTCCGACACGTGTCTGGCAATCTTGACGATTTCACCCAGGTAACTCTCATCTTATGTAATGCCCTACCTATCCTTCACTCTGAGGAGACCAGGCAGCCCATTTCACAGATGAAGAGAGGGTTTTGGAGCCAGGCACGTTGTGTGATTGAGAGCTGGTCCTGACTGTGTTTCCCTCCCAGCAGCTCACCCTCCTGCCCCTCATCCCTCATGGACTGACACATTCCCTCCAGCCCAACCAAGGTGAGGCACTGGGTTTCTTGGCAGGCACCTTGCAGGTTAATGGAGAGTTACCATCAATACCATAGATGGCCACTTTCCAGGGAATTAGACTATAATAAAATATACTTACCATGGGAACTCGATGGAGTGTAATTGAAATCTCTGATGATCCAGAAGGCGATTTAGGACCTGCTGGGCCCTGGTTCATCCTTGCAAATGTCAGCTATCACTATGCACATGCACATAAGCCTTGATGAATGAGGTTCCCTGGCTGCTGGCCTAAGTGGTTCTCAGGTGTGCCGTGTCCCCCGTCATGGGCCTTGTCCTCTGGCCAGAAGAGCGGGCTTGGGGAGGGTCTTTGCTCAGGTGAAGGGCAGCCCTTGTGCAATATCAAAATGCTCAGGCATGTGGCTGTCCCATTTGTGGCCATAGCATCATCTCACGAGGGTGTGTCCCACCTGACCATCTGCAAAGCACTTTAGCCATCACTTGGTCTCTGCTCTCAGATAGTACAGGCTTTGAGTCCTAGCCCAGACCTTCATTTGGAGAAGCAGGTTTGTAGCTTATTAGTCTCTTTTCAGGAAAATGCAGTTCTGGAAGCAGGTAGATTCCTCATCTACTTCCAGAATAATTAAGACCTTAACTCATCCCTGCAAAATATGAGAAAAAATGTCAATTGAAAGAAAATTACATTGCAGCCCCCAGCCTAAGGAATATGTTTATCAGGGGGCACAAAACTTAAATCTGGGCTCCCTAGCAGCCAAAGCAAGAAAGGGAAGAGGCCCTGTGCCTGCTAACTCTTACTTTGCCACCCAGCCCTCTAAAGAGATGCCCCTCCCTCAGAGGGTGCCAGGTGATCTGGCAGGCTAGATTAAGCCTGTATTTCTCAGGCTGGAGAAGTTATGTTCTGTCTGTATTTTGGTGCCTAAAACTTCAAGATTAACAAGGCTTGGCCTCCTGCAGCATGAGTTTTACTCAGTAATATAGCAAAAACTTATTTTTTGTATGTTACTGCACACATACTGCCCTGTCGTGGAACAGGATGGAAAGTTGGCATGCAGGGTTCAAATAAGCACAAGATCACATCTTGGCATAACACATAAGTGGAGAGAAAGAAAGAGGTAGAAGAGGGGGCTATGAAAGAGAGAAGGTGGTGTAGACCAGGAAGAGGTGGAGTGCCCAGCGCTGATCTTCAGTGCCAAGCTCGTCTCACCCTGCTCGCCTGTGCTCTCCGAGTCTGTTGTGTGTGCCAAGACACTACCATCCGGAAGAACCTTCTGCTTCAAGGAAGTTACTCTCCATCTACACTGTCCAGTACAGTAGCTGCTGGCCCTGTGTGGCTCTTGAGCACTTGAAATCTGACGAGTGTGACAGGAATTGAATTTTCACTTTATTCAATGTAAATTTAAAGAGCCAAGAACCTATTTCTTTCTCATTTTAGTCACACCTGGCAGAGGCTGCCATACCGGACAGCACAGATCTAGACTCTTTAAAATGTTGATACCTTTTGATCTAGTGATTCTTCTCCTAGAGCTCTATCCTAAAGAAATAATTGAAAATTCGGACAAAGTTTTTAAATGCAGGGATCTTCAATGGGGGGGTTGCTTATGATAGCAAAAAATTAGAAACACTGCAAATGTTCAACCCTGAGACGGGCGGGGTAAGTGATGGAAGGAAAAGACGTTCACAGTGTTGATAAAGAATTTTACTAGGAAAGGAAACGCTTTTCCATCCAGCAATCAAGGGAAGAAAGCGAGAATCAAAATGGTAGGCCAGCCGCGGTGGCTCACATCGTAATCCCAGCACTTTGGGAGGCCAAGGCGAGTGGATTGCTTGAGCCCAGAAGTTCAAGACCAGCATGTCTCTTGTAAAGTTAAAAATTAGACAGGTGGCCAGGTGCAGTGCCTCACGCCTATCATCCCAACACTTTGGGAGGCTGAGGCAGGCGGATTGCTTAGACCCAGAAGTTTAAGCCCAGCGTGTCTCTACAAAAAATTAAAAATTAGACAGGGGTGGTGGCATGTGCCTGTGGTCCCAGTTACTCAGGAGACTGAGGTTGGAGGATGGCTTGAGCCCAGGAGGGGGAGGCTGCTGTGAGCCGAGATCGCACCACTGCACTCCAGCCTGTGCAACAGAGCAAGACCCCATCTCTCTTATAGAGAGAAAAAAAAAAAGAATCAGAATCAGTAGATACAGTGTCACCATTGAGTAGACCCACATGGACATATATGCGTGGAAACAAGACTGGAAGGAAGTGCACCTAAAACAAGGACTGTTATTGGTGAAGTTTTAGACACTTTTTATCTCCTCCCCTGTCTTACTGTGCATTTGGCAAATTACCTACACTGAGCACAGATACCACTTTAGAATCGGAAGAAAAAATATTTCTTCAAAATAAGACAGTTGTTCATTGCTCTATCAGAGTTGTCAGACGAGGGCAAGGAGGGTGTTTCATGAGATACTCAGGCTCAAACTCAAGACCCATTTCACTTTTAATAAACCTTTTGAGTGGCTGTCTGCATTCTCTCCTCCCCATCTCTGTTCAGCATTCCTCTTTAACTCCAAAGCCGACCCTTTTAAAAACCTAATTGCATTAAACGAAGCCAGGACAATACTGCTCTGCTGTCTTTTTGCCCAGCACTTTATCATTTCAAAACTCTTTCATACACAAAACTCTTTTGAATCTTACCCTATTAGCGAGTCAAAGTTTTACTCTTTCAAAATTCTTTCTCCTGATTGTAAAACGAATCTCATTCCCAAGAGTTTGGGAAATTGAGCAAATACAAAAGAAAACCACCCCTATCTTCACTGGGCAACAATAGCAATCCCGTTTCCATCTGCCTTGCCTCATCATTTTTTCATGTGCCTCTGGAGGCAGGGCTGGTATTAACACCACCACCGCAGAGATGAGGAGATAGCAGGTCAGAGAGGTTAAGTGACTCACCTGAGGTCTCGTGGCTGGTTAAGTGGCAGAACCAAGGCCCGAGCCTGAGTTCTAGTCTATGTTCTTTGCCTGGCTTTGTAGGTGAGGCTTGATGTAACCCCCAAATAGGCATCTCACCTATTCATGGGATGCTGAGAGCCTCTTATCCTTCCAAGTGCAGCGCTTAAAAGCCTTCTATAATGGCTCAGCTCACAGAGTAAGTTACACCGGGCTGATCCTTTCTTTACAGGAGTTTACTATTTAAAGTAGACACTGGTGACACAGACGGGGTTATTCAGGATGTGCGTTGTCACACACAAGCAGAATGATCTCAATGTTTACCCGACACACGACGGAGGAATAAAGGCTTTCTGCAGAGAAATGAGCGGGAAGACAGAGGGAATCACGTGGGAGAGGTTTGAATCCAGGCAGTGTGATTACGCTTTGTGGGGCAATTATACTCTGCCTACCTTAAATTTCAATCAAGTCCCTTTAACAGAGGCGTGTTTGCAAAAGTTTTTTTTTTTCCATCCCAGCCTGAACCATCACCTCGCCTTCTGTTAATACAGCAGAGCAGCATCTGCAACCCAGAATACTCTATTATAAAAAGAAAAAGTCAGTGAATTTGTTTTTAAGGGCCTCTAAACCTCATGGATGGATGTGGTGTGCACTCTGCAATTTTCAGAGGCTTACTATATCCTCAAGTAAGTGAACGTGACAGCCCCTCCCTCCCTCTCCACCTGGGTGATTCCAGCCCTGCCTTGAGAAGCAGAGAGTGATACCAGGTCCAAACCAACCCTGGCAAATGGGAAAGAAGTTGAAGATCTGCCTGAGTCTCTGCCCTCTCCTGCTGTCAGCCCCCTCCCTGCTGGAGAAATGTGAAGAAGTGCTGACCACACACTCTCTACTCCCTGGGGCTTATTGGTGCTTTTCTAAACAAGTTGTGCTAATGTTGACTTCCCCATGGGAGGAACAGCCCAAGTTTGAGCAAGAGAGAGTTGGCTGGATAAATAAAAGCAGCCCAGCATCTCAGCTGTGGACAACAGGACAGGGCAGGAGATGGTGGGATGTTTCCTGGGGAGAAGATTCTTTTCTCTTGCTGGTGATCCTGATGCAGCCTTCCTCGATTGGTGACTAGGAAATACCTCGCTCCCTGGGTTGTTTCCACTTAAATATTCCATTGAGTCCAGGTGTAGTGGCTCATGCCTATGATCCCAACACCTTGGTAGGCTGAGACAGGAGGATCACTTAAGGCCAGGAGTTTAAGACCAGCCTGGCCAACATAGCAAGACCCTGTCTCTAAAAAAAAAAAAAAAGAAGAAGAAGAAGTCCCAACTACTTGGAAGGCTGAGGTGGGAGCATGGCTTGAGCCTGGGAGTTTGAGGCTGTGGTGAGCTGTGATCACGCCACTGCTCTCCAGCCTGGGCAACACTTCAACAACCTGTCTCAAAAATTGTATGTATTCCAACAGACACATCCGTTTGCATCTGGGAGCACACAGCATCCCTTGGGGGAAGGATCTTGGACCTATTCTGAGATTCCTGTGGGACACCCATGCCCCACCTTAGGGACGTGGAATGGGGAGAAGCCAGCCCTTCTAGCTGGTTGGTTTTTGTTTTTCAACCAGTCTCTCCACCGTGGCCAGAGCTGCTCTCTACCATCCCCATGCGTTCCCCGACATGCTCGGAAGCCAGTGGGGTGGGAGAGATCGGCAGCGTGTTCCACTCATGAAGAGTCACTCATTTGTATCTCATTTTCAAGTTATTATCGAGCCGCCGGTTGTGAGACTGTTTTGACAGCAACTGTCAGCAAGGTGCAAGCGGCTGCCATCGCCTCCGATTGGCTGCAGACACCTATGGCAGGACGCTGAATAATATTCCAGCCCACCCCTGTCCCCGCCAGAGAGCAAGGCAGGGAGGAAAGTGGGTGCCAGGGGAGGAAAAGAAAACAGCAGAGAGAGGAAAGGAAAACACCTTGGCCACTCACGGCCCAGAGCCAGTCTGGCTCGGCTCCGGCAGCCCCAGAATCATTAGCATTTTTCTAACTCCCACCAGAGAAGGCGGGCGTAAAAGACTCAGATTGTATCTCGTGTTTTATTTAATTTATTTTATTTGAGGTTTTGGGCAGCGAGGGAGGGGGGAAAGAGAGAGGATCCATCCAAGCAACCATTTAGGCTTGTCAGAGTTCATTTATTGAATTAGCGAGGTTACCATTCCCAGGCTCCCAGCTGCCTGGGCTCCAACCCAGAGAGCCAAAGGTAGCTGCAGCCTCGGATCAGGGAACTGGGGAGCTGGAGAAGAGGGTGCGGATCTGAGCGCCAAGGCCCTCTGATCAATTACGCCTTTTCTTTGCTTTTTTTTCTCCCTCGGCTTGATTGAAATGCAATGGAATGCGTGTATTTTCTCTTCTTCCTTGAAGACTCCTCTAGCCATAATATAAATCGTTCCACATGTGTTTCTTTCCAAGACCGTGCATCCAGGCAAAGGAATAAATAATGCTTTATATTCTCTGCCTATTACCTAAGCAGTTTAAAATTCGTTGTTTGTTTGGGTTTTGGGTTTTGTTTTGTTTTTCTTTTTAAGTATAAAAAAAAATGTCAGTGACACTAGAAAGCAGATGTTTGGTGATCGGGAAGTAGGCACACTTCTGCTTTCAACTGAGGACCCGTGGGGCTGGTCTTAAAGGCAGAGTGACTGCAGGAAAATGTCATCTTTGTGTTCCAGACAAGGGAGACTATCATTTTGTTTGCTACCCCCAGATTTTCCCCAGATTGACTCAGGCTCCAGATGCTGTACCCAGTTTTGGGGCTGAGCCAAGTTGGGTGTTATAGAGTGCAGCCCCGGCATTCCTGTGGCTTCTACCTGCTTGTGGGTACCTAAGAGCAGAAGGGAGCTGCAGCTCTGGAGGTGACTTTCCCCACAGCAATGCTGATCCACCAGGACACTTTGCCTGCCAGGGGACATTTGACAATGTCTAGAGTCACTTGGTTGTTGCAACTGGGAGGGTTCTGCTGGCATCTAGTGGGTGGAAGCCAGGGGTGCTTCTTAACATCCTACAGTGCACAGGACAGATGGGACTGAGAGTCTGTCATCTGTCGGAAAAGGACCAAAGGGAAATGTGTGGAGGAAACCGCAGATGAGCCGGGAGCATCCCAGTGTTTCTGTTGGCATGAAGGGAGAGGGCTGTCCTCTGCCTGTGGGCATTTCACATGGATGGCCACCACCCACTAAATCCCCACCATGATCACAGTCATTGTGACATCCAGAACAACCCCCAAAAGGCTTTCACGGGGGCAGTACCACCCGTTAAGAACCCCTGCCTTTATTTCTATCTGTATTTTATTTTTCTGGTGCTGACCATATGCCAGATGCCAAGCTAAGTTCTCTGAGATCCCTTTGGTCCTCACAGTAGTCCCACCAGGTTGAAGTTTTTACCTTCATGTTAGAGATGAAGACGGGAAGTAGAGCGTACAGAGGTAATGTCCCTGCTGGCCACTGGACTATGGACTTACAAGGTCAAGGTTTAAAGCCAGATGAGACTTGGGCTGAAATCTACAAAGTGGTTGCAGAGCAGAACCAAATAGTCTTTGACTGATGGTGTGATGTCCGCTTCTGCGGGATTCTGTTATTTGTTATATCATTAAACAGATTGGTTATATAATGTCATTTCAAAGGGAATGTTTATAAAGCGTTGTTTTGTTTTGTTTTGTTTTTTCCACTAAAAGCAGTGCACATGCTGGCAGAGGCTCCTGACTCAGAATCTTAATAGAGCAGCATTCTATTCTCTCCCTCTTTCTTTTTCTCTCTCCCCACCCGCCAACTCTCTGATGGTTGGCCAGGGAGTAGGGAGCAAGTCCAGGGAGCTAACCACAGGTCTGGCCAACTATTCAGGTGGCCTCAGGAACTTCTACAAAGTTGGGACAAGCCACGCACAGTGGCTCACACCTATAATCCCAACACTTTGGAAGGCCAAGCCAGCAGGATCAGTTGAGCCCACGAGTTCAATACTAGCCTGGGCAATCTAGTGAGACCTTATCTCTTCAAAAAATTAGCTGAGCATGGTGGCGTACTCTTGTCGTCCCAGCTACTCAGGAGGCTGAGGCAGGAGGATCACTTGAACCCAGGAGATGAAGGTTGCAGTGAGCTGAGATTGCACCACTGCACTGCAGCCTGGGTGACAGAGCAAGACCTTGTCACACACAAAAAAGTCAGGATGCCTGGGGCCCACTCAAGATCAGTGAAATCAGATCTGCTAGATGTTGACATTTTTTTTAAACCCTCCCTGTCAGGTGATTCACATATGCAGCCATAGGTGAGAAAGGCTCATCGAGATCAGATTGTCAAACTTTATCCATAAAGGGCCAGTCAGTTTTAGCTTTGTGGGCCTCCAGCCCTCCGTCAGGATTACCCAACTCTGCCTACAGCCCCAAAAGCAAAGACAAGAAGTCAACAAGTGGGTGTGGCCCTTCCAGTAAATCTGTATTATGGACATTGGAATTTCATATGATTTTCTTGTGTCACAAAATGTTATTCTTGTGCTTTTTTTTTCCAAAAAATATTTTTAAAATGTAAAGCCACCCTTGCTTCAATGACTAGACAAAACGGGTGGTACAGTTTGCCAACCCCTGGTCTAGATGAACACTGAATTCTCTCAGTGCAGGCTTTCTGCGTTCCTCTGAGAAACAGGCATTCTTCTCTGAAGTCCTGTATGCTTTCACACCCAGATCCCTCTGTCCTTGGGCTGCATGGTCTGCGTGATGTTTACTGTTTTAGAAGCTTGTGTTGTAGTTGGAACTAACAGATTCTCTTGGAGGTGGACCCCATAGGATTCTCCCCATCCCAAATCAATGAGCAAATCTTTGGCAGGCGCGGGGGGGCGCTGGGTGTGCGAAGCAGCAAAAACAACCACATTGTGAAAAGCGCCTGTTAGGTGCAGACTACTGAGAAAGGCCACACCACAGTTGCAGGGTCCGTGGTGGACTATGCAGAGCTGTGAGTCTTTGTCCAGCACAGGAGTAAGACTCCAGTGCACCTCTTCATGTGTTACTTTATTTGATTACTTACTCAAAAAAGCATTGGAGGAGTCTACATCTATCTTCACGGGCCTGGGTCTGTCACTGGTTGAAATGGCATAGCTGGTCAGGCATGGTGGCTCACACCTCTAATCTCAGCCCTTCGGGAGGCAGAGACAGGTAGATCATTGAGCCCAGGTATTTGAGACTAGCATTGTCAACATAGTGAAACCCCATCTCTATAAAAATTTAAAAATTAGCTGGGCACTGTGGTGCATGCCTGTGTTCCCAACTACTCTGGTGGCAGAGGTTGCAGTGAGCTATGGTTATGCCACTGCATCCTACCTAGCCTGGGCAACAGAATGAGACCCTGTCTCAAAAAAAGAATATTTTAAAGAGTTCCATATACCTTTCACTTATATTCCCCAAAGTTAATGTTTGTTTTTTCTGTTTTATCATTCTCTTTATATTCCCATACTGGTTTTTCTGAACCATTTGAAAGTAAGTTACATAGATGATGCTACTTCACCCATAAATATCTAGGAATATTCTTTTGTTTTGTTTTTCTACAATTACTTTTTTTTGTTATTATACTTTAAGTTCTGGGGTACATGTGCAGAATGTGCAGATTTGTTACATAGGTATACACGTGCCATGGTGGTTTGCTACATCAATTCCCTGCCCCCGCCCCCCCCCCCATCTACATTAGGTATTTCTCCTAATGCTATCCCTCCCCAATCCGCCCACCCCCTGCTATCTCTCCCCTAGTCCCCCACCCTCTGACAGGCTTTGGTGTGTAATGTTCCCCTCCCTGTGTCCATGTGTTCTCATTGTTCAACACCCACTTATGAGTGAGAATATGCGGTGTTTGGTTTTCTGTGCTTGTGTCAGTTTGCTGAGAATGATAGTTTCCAGCTTCATCCAGGTGCCTGCAAAGGACATGAACTCATCCTTTTTTATGGCTGCATTGTATTCCATGATGTATATATGGGCATTTGGGTTGGTTTCAAGTCTTTAATATTGTAAACAGTGCCGCAATAAACATTCATGTGCATGTGTCTTTATAATAGAAGGATTTATAATCCTTTGGGTATATACCTAGTAATGGGATTGCTAGGTCCCGTGATATTTCTATTTCTAGACCCTTGAGGAATCACCACGCTGTCTTCCACAATGGTTGAATTAATTTACATTCCCACCAACAGTATAAAAATATTCCTGTTTTTCCACATCCTCTCCAGCATCTGTTGTCTCCTGATTTTTTTAATGATCACCATTCTAACTGGCGTGAGATGGTATC
>CAUYLG010055732.1:0-24613 GCA_963573385.1 Cacajao melanocephalus
ATGATGTTTTCTATCTCAAAATGAATTACTATCTTAAGAGGTGGCTGCTTATATTTATACAATTACATAGCAACAACATTTTTTTTTCCTGCTCACAAATTGAACCATTAACTTTCTATAAGGATATATTCATTAATTACAGTCTTATGCTTTGGAATCATCACTTTTGACATCCTTCAAATTTGAAAAAAATTATTAAAATGTATTTTTAATTTTAGTCTAACACACACGTGTGTGTGTGTGTGTGTGTGTGTGTGTGTGGTTGTGTGTGTAGTCTGTCTATTAAAGGACAATAAAGTCTAAACCAGTTTAACTATTAAAGAAAAGAAGTGAAGAGCCCAGATGCTGGAGACAGAATTATTGGATTTTCTATAGGAATCAGACTTACTAGAAGTATGATTTGGGCAAATTACTTAACCCTCTACTTCAGTCATCTTATATGTAAATAAATTTTGTGAGAATTATATGAGTTCATGTATGACTTAGAAAAAATAAGAACAAAAAGGCAAAAAATTAGTGAAGCATGGCAACAAAAACCGGATAATTTTCAAAATGTGGCACAGACACTCTGGAAGCATTACTCTGTATTACAAGGGTGATAATGTATACCATAATCAGATACAAACATTATGGTAGAGGTCTTAAACTGGTTGCTCCCATCTAGATTTGCTTTATTTAGCTATCAGAGAATTGGTGCACATTGTTTCTTTTAACTGATGTAGTGGCTACAAATTACATATCAGAAGATAAGCCAAGTTATGCCAGCTATTGATAACACAGAAAGATCAAGCGTTTGCTTTCTAGTTTCTCAAGATCTCACTCTCGATTATTTCCCCCATACTGTAATAAGTATCCTCTTTAAGTTTTCCTAGTGTTTTGCATTACTGCTTTTTTAAAGTTAATTTTTTTCTGGATTTATAACTTCATAAAAATAGTAGATGATCAATAAACTGATGATAGAGCTGTTGGTTTTGCAGCTGATTCTGTTTATTCGTTTGCATTATCAGCCTGGCAAAGGCACTTGAGTTTGCAAGTAGAAAGTGAAAGGACTTGAGATCACAAAATTAAAGGTGGTACTAGATTTTGTTATCATTTTTTAAAAAACATAACATCAAATAGAATCATGATTTTATTTTTTTTTCTTTGACTTGGAACAGATACAGGCTTCTCAGTGTGAATCCAGTTAGCATGGATGATCTGTACTGGGGTTTAGATAAACACACTTGCCACTGAACTCAAAATAAATCAGCCTCTCATTTGATCTCTGTTAGTCATAATAATAACTTTAAACATAACCCAAAGATATCGTTGTTCCCTTTTACCAGGAAGTGTGGGATGGGGGTGAGGGATGAGAAGTTATTTAATGGGTACAATGGATGTTATTGACAAGGTGGTAACTCTAAAAGCCCAGATTTCACCACTGTGTAACATATCCCTGTAACAAAACTGCACTTGTACCCCTTAAATTTATACCAAAAAAATGTCAGAAAGAGAATGAAATCATTCTATAAATTTTACTTTTTATTTTTGTAAATAAAAAGAAAGACGACACTATTTATAATTTGCATAGGAGCATTATGAAAAGAATGCAAATACTTGATCTCATCATGACATTAAAATGATAAATATAATTGGCATTAAAAATTGGTCTTTGATCTGTTATAAGCAATATGTAAGATTTTAAACATTAAAACAGAAAAGAGTTTGTGTGTGTGTTCACAAGCCATAGGAAATAAACACATTCCAATCTACACGAAAATATGTTTTGTCACCAAACTAAATACAGTCAAATGTCATTTTCAATACATGTCTATGCAAAGTATGATGTTTCTCCTTAAATTTAAATTAAATTAAACTAATAACTTGATTAAATATGTTAGAATACAGGCATTTCTATCTCAGTGACTTCTTTAAAACAATTGAAAATGAAGTTATGTATTTTTAAAAACTCATCTTTAATGAAACTTGGAGAGACAAGAAGCTGTCAGACACTGAAAGTTGGAACAAATCAACGCAGAGTGCTGGGGAGAACATTTGAGGCCCACAGACAGCGTTGACTAAAAGTGGATCTCAATGCCTTAAGAGGCCCCACAGCAATACTTTACTTGAAATACAATGCCTGAGGTGCAGGTAGGCTTTGCAAGCTGATCTAAGCACAAGGTGACTCTGCGGAATAATAGGAAAAGTGGAACTCAAGGGAAAAAAACTGCAGAGACATGCCATCCTTACATATTGTCAGTGTGGTGGCTTGAAGAAAACACACTGGGTGACAGTCTATTCTAGAACTTCTAATTACTATCAGTTGAGAAAAAATAAATTGACTCAATTACTTGTAAAAAATAAATAACCCGAAATAAGTGGGGTTTGTCTGGGAACCACGAAGATATTTTTTATTTGCCCAATGGGACTACACACTGTGGGAGAACACTGATCATTATCTGCCTCATTCATGGTATGATGGCATTCTGAGTCACATAATCATCCCAAATTGGAGATAGTTTCAGCCACAGCATATTTTCCAATTCCTTATCACTACTACTTTTCAACAAATACCTAGACTGGTAAAAAGCATTCCCTATTCAAAAGCAATAAGTAATTAAATAGAATCAACCTGAGTTCAGGCATAGATAGCATGCTGACTTGTAATACAGGGGTTAAGAGGGTGGATTCTGAACCTAGACTGCTTGGGCTCATATCCCAGGGCACTCTATTATGAAACCAGTGATTTCTCTGGACATCAGTTTTTCCCATTGATAAAGTGGGACAAATATTAGCCTATATCATTGTGGGAGTATAAAATGTGATAATATTGTTAAGTACTTGAAATAATGACCAGCACAGGATGTTATTCATCCTTAGTAGATTTACACATATAAATGTATATTATGTTTTATATTGACACAACTAACATTAATCCAGCCCACAATCTTCACTTGCCTGGCAAACTTTAAACACTATTAAATGGTCTCTATTCTTCTTTCCTATAACCCTTCAAATAATTCATCAGAGCTCAGCATAACCAGAGACATAACCAGAGACATAAGAAAACATAGAAAATAGAGGAAGAATTTAAAAAAAATTATATGAGGTAATATCAAAGAACAGAGGGCAAACGTACTTAAAATTTCAACAAATAACAATGGTATAAGCCAATTGTTTCTTGTAAAAAAGATACTTCAATTGAATTTTTAAATCTAAAATTTACAGAATATATATTAAAAACAATCAAAGGTTTAAGATGATAGGGTAGAAAGCTAAAAATATTGATTAATAGTTTAAAAAGGGAAAATATTGATATCACATTAATATATAATCTTGGTATAAAATGTAAGGTCTTTAAAATCTATAAAACAAAAATTGTAGAGAATGAGCAGAGTGTTAGAAACATAAAAGTATTATAAAATCATTTATTTAACAGCGTGTGACAAAACTATATGAAAATAACATTTAAAAAAATAGAGCTCTAATATGTAATGTACTAACTTCTATAACCTACAATCAGATGGAGACTTCCTTTAAAATTGTCAATCAAATACTTATAAAATCGATTATACATTTAGCTACAAAAACTAAATTCCCCCAAATAGAAATCATATAGATTAAATTTCTAGCTACAGAACAAGAACATATTTGGCTAAAAATATAGTTTTTTAAAAAAATCAAAATTCTAGGACACTTTAATGAAGAGAATATTCTAAAATCTGTTTAGGAAAAAGGTTGCTTGACAAAATCATCCAAGCTTAATTGCAACTTAGAAAAAATAAAAATGAAAGATTAAAGTATACAGTATTTGCTACATGGCTAAAGCAGGGCTTAGTTGATGATTTATAGCCTTAAAAAAGGTATTAACTTGGAAATTTAACAAATGATATATTTCGTTAAGAATTTAGGTATATTGTGAAAAGGAACAAAAATGTATGATAATGAAATTGAAAATTAATGAGTTATAAAGTAGAAATAATTCAAAATAATTTAAAAATAGAAGCTGATTGTTAAAAAAAATTAATAGATACATTAACCTAATCAAGAAAACAAATCTCAATATAATAATTAGAGATCAGAATGGGCAAATAATCACAGATACCCTTGTGAATAAATATTAACAAAATGTAATTATTTCTAATCAATTTATGAAAAACAATTTTCCCAGAAAAAAATACTTTAAAAAATTAACATAAAGATTAAAAAAAATCTAAACACACCAATTGCCACAAGGAAAAGAGAAAATCTGCAAAAACTTGTCAAAGACCTGTTTTACTAAAAGCTCTAGACTCTCATCTTCTCTGTAGGTCTTCAGTCTTTTGGGACATTTCTTCATTTATTGAAATATTCTAAAATTTTCATCTATAGTAATAAATTAATTTTCAAACATGTCATTAGTTGCTTATTTTAATTAATATATATTTTTCACTAAAGTAGAATCATTTGTTTTCCTCTAGTTGTTTTCTTAATTTTGCATTCTACATTTCATATTTCTTTCCTGTTTTTACCTTTGCATTTCTGTGATTGGCCATAGTGATTTTCTCATTACATTTTTATAGCAACATTTTGTAATACATTATATTTTTCTATTGTGTTGTATATTTCCTAGCTTTAATTTTTTCAGCTCATAATTATGTGGTTTTCTCTAGTTTATGTTTTCCCTTCTATTTTCTTTACCCTTTACCTGTTTTATGTTTTGTTTTGTATGGCTAGTTCTGCACTCTCTCATCTCTTTCCTCTACTGTAATAAGTGTACATTCTCTCTCACTGCAGTTCTGCTTTCCTGAAACTTCTCTACCCTCCTCTGCTCACTACCCTGTCCTTTCTTCTGCTCCTCAGTGCAATCAGGAAGCTGATGAGTTCAGTTCCAGCTCTCCGAAGCTTTTATTTAAAGGAACAGGTCTGTGATTTGTTCTGACATTATGTTAAATGTCATATTAAAAAGTTATCCATTGTTTTTGCTAATGTTGCTTATTAGCCTCATTATGTCCTACCCTCCCATAGAGAAGGGGCATAAGATAGTTATCTTTTTGACATCTGTACTTCAAAGGGATGATTCCCAAGTCCCTTGAGAAAGACACTTCTGGACTGTAAGTTTCAATCTCAAAGAGCAAAAGAAAGAATTTACAACTGATCTTACTCTAAAGTAAATGTTCTAAAAGAAAGGAATCAAAAAGACTCCTGTCTATATTTAGTCAAGCTGAAGGGAAAGTTAAGGGCATCTTGGTCACTACTAACTATGTAAACAAATAAGCACACAATATTATGCAGTACAAGAGATGACTGGTACCAACCAGATGGGTAGCTGGGGGAAGCTGTGAATTTATATAAGGGACCTCTCTCCCAAGAGAAAGACAGTGAGCAAACATTAAACAGATGCGGTTGTGCATCTAACATATCTGATGATTTGGTTTGAGCACTTAGATTTTTGTGAGATTTATTTGGTTAAATTAGGATTTACATGACTTTCTTCTCTCTATAAAAACATGGCATATATACAAAAGATAAAATACTTGTATTTATTTAGATAAATATTTGACACAAAAACTAAATTGTATAAAATATCATGTTATTTATATCAATGGTGTAAAAACATGTTGCACAATTTTAGGATTGCCAAGTCATATTGAAATTCTTATTGAAATTTGCTTGAGGATTCATAGGATGTTGTGTAGATCCGTGTTATGAGTTACAAAAATGACAGTAATAAACTATTAGATAATAGCACATTGTGAATTTTACTGTTTTTAAATTGCTGACTCTACTAAACTTATTTCTAGCAAAATGAAACCGTTTACAGAATTTCCTTTTCTTTATATTGAAGTGCATTGCTTGTCCTAAGGAAAGGTGGCACTACAAAGATTGTATATATATATATATATGAAATATATAACTTTGTATATGTGTGTGTGTATATATATATATATGTGTATATATATATATAATCACTGTGTATGTGTTTGTGTCCATGTGTGTGTGTGTGTGTGTGTATAATATAAAGAAAGTGTCTTGCTGTGTCATCCAGGCTGCAGTGCAGTGGCACAATTATAGTTCACTGTAATCTTAAACTCCTGGGCTCAAGTGATCCTCTTGCCTCAGCCTCCCAAGTAGCTAGGAGTACAGGTATGTGCCACCATGCCCAGCCAATTTTTTAATTTTTTTGTGGAGATGAGAGTCTTATTGTTTTGCCCAAGTTAGTCTCAAACTTCTGGCCTCAAGAGATGCCCCCACCTCAGCCTCACACAGTGCTGAGATTACAGACATAAGCCACCTCACCCTGCCAATGTTTTCTAATTAGATTTTTTTCTAGTGTCACCATATTTTTCTTATTTTTTAAAAAAAGATTACTTAAATCATTCTAAAATATAACATTATTTAAACAACTTGTAGCTGATGTTTTTAATAATCTGAATGACCTTAATTTAATGATTCTTATTGCAGTATTACCATCTTTGCATAGGGACACACAATCCCTTAAAGGCATTAAAAGAATGTGTAGTCTCAATGAACAATTTGACTTTTAAAATTGTGTATAAATTTATGAAAAAAGACAAGAAATGCAATATCTGAGATTTTTAAAATATTAGTGTTGGACATCCAAAGGTGATAAGATACATTTAGAAAGGTACCTCCACCCTGGAAAAAAAATCTAAATTGGTTGAAAAATTCATTAATTAACTCCCTTAAAATTGAATATTTACTAATTAGAGAAAACTAGTAAGGCAACACTGACATATAAAAAGGCATATTTTTAAAACTTCTGGGTTAGTCTAATTAAAAGCCATCTTGCTACTAGTAGCTTACAGATGTCATAAGTACATTTGACATTGTCATAATCATTCACAATGATTTATCTTTGAAAATCAGAGTTTTCTTGAAGATATATACAAATTGCAGTGAACAAATAAATTGGCATAAAAATTGCAATTGTTATCTGGGATAACACATTTCAAAAATGTCAAAATCAAATGGTTCTCAAAAGAATTATTCAGTAGTTTTATAATCAAGTAGAAGTTAATATTTTAAGAGATAGGATTTTTAGCTAATAAACATTCATCTTTAGCACAGTTCCACTACAATTAGACTGCTTTGTCACATTCTGCATTTCATCCTTGGATCTCCTCATTGTTTTTCAAAAGTCTTTACACTGTAAAATTCTATGAGTTTTGACAAATTCATTGTATCCTGTATACCATTATAGTATCATACTTAATATCACATCCCCCAAAATTATCTTTTGTTCTACATGTTCAGTTTTCCTCCAACTCACTAAACTTCCCAATTCATTTTTTATTTGAACAACTCATTTTACATCTAGAAAAGATTATAAACCATTTTTCATGGAAAGTGGGGAAACAAATAATTTTATGTGAAACTGTAATGTGCACAGATTTGAGTTTAAATAGCTCATTTGGTTTACACAGTGGAGAGTGTCAAAGAAAAATTATTCTTCCATTTATTCAAGAGAGTATAAGGAAGACTTTATTAAAGGGACTACTGCAATGAAATTTTGCAATAGGGGAGAGAAACTGGGCTCAACTCTGCGTATAAGAGAAAGCGGAATTTTTTTGCCAAGTAGCAGGGTGGAAGTTATTGAATGGAAAATTACTAAGGGAAAATATCAGGGATAAGGGAGGATTCTGGATAAATCAACTTGACAATATTCTTGCTGGAGGCAGATTAGGGTGATCTGAGTGGGAGATTCTTGCTAAACTGAGTTAGGAGGATTGTTGTCCTGGAAGATAAGACCTAAGGAGAAAGCCTAGTTGAGAAAGGATTTAGAGGAGTCTGACTGAAGTGTAGTTAAGAAGAGAATCTCTTTCAGGAGGTAGAAAAAATTCTGAAGGCTAAAATCTAGACAAAACGTGATGAGAACCTAAATTATCAGAGTTGAAAATAGAGATTAAGAAGAGATTAAGGCCAGGTGCTGTTGCTCAGGCCTGTAATCCCAACATTTTGGGAGGCTGAGGCAAAGAGACCACTTGAGGTCAGGAGTTCAAGACCAGCTTGGCCAACATGATCAAACTCCATCTGTCCTAAAAGTAAAAAACAAACAAACAAACAAAAAAGCTGGGTGTGCTGGCGTACGCCTATAGTTCCAGCTACTCAGGAGGCTGAGGCAAGAGAATTGCTTGAACCCGGGAGGCAGAGGTTGCAGTAAGCCAAGATCGTGCAACTGCACTCCAGCCTGGGTGACAGAGCAAGACCCGGTCTGGGGTGTGGGGGGATTGGAGAAAGACATTAAGGAGTGAGGAAGAACTAAGAAATACTTCAGAAGTTAAACCAGGATGAGTTGATGGCTGATTACTACTGGAGAAAGCAAAATAAATTTAAGAATTATCTGTAGAACAAGAATTAGGGATAAGTTCTCTCTAGTAGACCACAAAATAAGGCTACTTACCCCCATGTAACTACTGTTAGGGAAATGTGAATTTCTTTGCCAATGCGCAGTACAGATTTGGTTTCTCCTTTGAAACTTCTTCCTCCTTCATGCCAACTACATGAGGCCTACGCATCATTTAATTGAATTTGGAATACAGTGATTAATCAGTAAGTTGTGTAAAATTAGTAGAAGGTAGGGTTAGCTGCATTGTCTTTAATTCATATTTAATGTACAAATTAGTCACTATAGAAAAAAGATACACCAAAAATGAAACAGTTTGAACACTGTAAGAGTTTCTTCATAAAGACTTCCAGTGTTGGGAAATTCTCTATTTTCCATGACTACATGACTATGCATTTCATCCTGGGATAATTCTAATTACTATTCTTCCTATATTCATAATGTAATTATGCTCCATTTATACAGTTGATGCCAGGTCAGCTTAAACTTGAGAGCCACACAGAACAAAGTTATATTCTCTCTTTCACATGACACCACTTCCAAATATACAGGCAGTTTTCACATTTATTCTCCATGACTATTAATTGCTTCTGTAGGTTTAATAATCCCCATCCTAGAATTGAGTACTCAGGGAACTAATTTTTGTCTCTGCTGTTTTCCATTGAAAGTGCTACAGTTAGTCTACCGCATTTCTAGACATTCACACTCTTTAGCCAGCAGTCTGATTGTCCTGTTCGGATGGAAGGGATGCTTGACTATTTCTTATTTTCTAAATGTCAATTGCTGGCAGCTGGGTCTGCATGCACAGTGCTGTGTTGGAGCTTTCAGTTATGGCCTACAAGAACAGCACGAAGGGGAGTCCTTCAAAGTCTGCTTCCCCTACAAATCAGTTCAGCCCATTCTGATGCTGTTTACAACTGTGCAATGAAGGGTACATCCTCATCAGCTTTCCTACTGTTCATGCTGCATCAAGTAGAATGAAACACACATTCTCCTTCTTTCCAATCTCTCCTGTTTTTCTCATAGCTACCCAACTATAGCTAGAATAGATGTCTAAAATGATAAGTTCATTTACAGTGGATCATTTGTTTTATGCACATTTTAACCCTCCATGTAGATCACAGAGCAAATGAAAGAGCAATCAAATGGAGGACTCAAGCAGGGGAAGGTATGCAACATCAACACTGATGCTAGTGTTCAAGTCAGCTAAGTCAACAAGTCGCAGATCATAGGAAACTCAGAAAGGAAGGAAGACAGAAAAGAAAGGAAAGGACTTCTTAATTATGTCGGCATATAAATTTCTTTATTTTAAAAATTGTTTTGGATTCTTATTCTTTGTTTGTTTGTTATTTGAATGAAATTTTGGTAGAAAAAAGTACAAAGAGAACCACAAAAGTGAAGGCCATAATTGTTGGCAAAGCATTTCAGATAAAAAACCAGTGGGGAAAAACTACAGCAGCTGTTTATATTTATTGGGCTGAAGATTCAGCAGTGACTAATGTAAATCACTTCATAGACCCTGATTCTAATGCCCTTTTTGCTATTTTTATTTGTGTCTTTTTGTCTAACTCTAATGTAAGATGTTTCTTTTACATTACAATCCCGTTTATGTAAAATATTAGCTATTATGCAGCTTTCTGGCATTGTCTCTCATCATGACTTGAGTTATCAGTTTACTATCAGACTATTTTGCCTATAGCAAATTTGAGAAAGAAAGGAAATATGTTTTTAAAGAGAGATAACACAGACAATACAATTAGGTCTTTAGCAATCCCCACCTCCCTTTCCATTGAAGACAAAGAGGAAAAGAGAAAGAAGGAGAGAAAGAGAGTTTTATTTTGAATGTATTGTAGTCCAACTAACTCATTTGTTTAAAGGCTCTTTTCTCTCAAATTAGTGATTTGCATAATTTTGTGGTATTGAATTATGTGGTATTGAACATGCAGTCCTATAGCCACTCATGTTCCGTTAAAATATAGATTGTCTTCAGTTTATTGGGCATAAAAGACACTAAAATTATTCCATAGCAACGAGGAAACCTCTGACTCAAGAAGAGCACTTGACAGCTGTCGTCCTTGTGTTCAAATGTTTCTACAAATTTTGGTTCCAAAACAAACAAAAGCATGCTGTGTCCAATTTATCTAATTAGCAGACTACCTGCTAGTTTGCTGTTAACAATCTGCCAGTGATTTCTCTCTCAAAGTAGCTTTCACAAAAAATTAAACATATATCTTACTTTGTCATTTTCAGTTTTGATGGCAGTAATAGTTGGCATATTGTTATGGTATTATAGTTGTATCCTGAGTAATTATTATGTAGACAGCTACAAAAAGTAAACTAAAATACTTAACTTGGACATATACATTAAGAGAGAGACAGAGTGTGTGTGTGTGTGTGTGTGTGTGTGTGTGTGTGTGTGTGTCCGTCCTTAGAGCTAGTCCTTTTTCCCCTTTTTCCCGTAAAAAATAAAATGTACGTAAAATCTCATTAGCTTGTTTCATTAATCCTTATGTAATCAAATAGGTCACTCATTTTAGGAACTGAAGTCTTCCAAACAATGATAGAAATAGGGATCCTGGAGGATGGCAAACCCCTGTTCAAACCTCACTCTGCCTCTCACAAACTGTGTGGTCTTGGATTGGTTACCATTCTGAATTTCAGATTCTTTATACAATTTGAATGTTGATAACACCAGCTTCACAGTGTTGCTAAGGTGGTTATTTGACCAGCTTTAAAGGCTTAGCCTGACCTCTCCTAAGAACTCAATGAATGTTGCTTTCTGTGTTGATGTACACTGAGCACAAGTACATGTGCATGTAAAAATGAGAAAGCAAAACTCAACGTTAGATATTTGATTTTCAAAAAATCAAATTATTTACTGTCTACAAATGCTTATCACAGTTATATTATTGTTCAAAATACAAGAGAGTTTTTAACATCAAAGAAATTCCAGACAACAATGTTTTAACACATATGGTTTAGTTTACTTACCTAAACAAGAAGTCAGGAGAAGTACGACGATTGGCATTGGTTTTGTTGCTCAGCGACACTATCAGAGACTCAGAGTTTTCTATCTTATTGCTTCACCGTGTTAGAATGTACAGCCCTGCTTTCTTAATTTATAGTCTCTTGATTGCAAGATGACTCTTTCTGCTGGAACCTCCATATCCATATTCAAGGAAGAAAGACTGGCTGAGTATGGCAGGTGTCACTGATTTTCATTCTTCCTTAGAAAAGCGAGTGATTTCCTGCAACTCTCCAAAAGACTGTTGCTGATGTCTCACTGACCATAACTGTGTCCAGTAGTTTCTCCAAGCTACAAGGTTACTTGAAAGCAAATATTTAGCTGGATACCATGCTTCCCATGTTACAGGTCTGTGTCAGCAGAAAAGAAGTGTGAAGGAACCACTATCAGATGAGCTACTTTTAGTGCATGCCAGTCATCATGGGAAATGAAAGTGTTTTATTAGACTTCCATACACTAATGTTATAATATGGAATTTATTGTTTTAATATTGAATTACAAATGAGGAAAAAGCACCATTGACTTTTCATTGCTTGGAGGCTTTGAGGTTTAAATTCAGCTTCAGTAGAAGGATTATTTATTAAGAAGTTGGGATTTGTGTGAGTTTTTATTTGGGTGTTTCTCTTTTGTACAGTATCTTGTTTCATTCCACTCTTTCCACATACTCATTGTGACTTGACGTCTCTTTCTAAAATATGTCAAGCTCATCCACAACGCATGGCATTTGAAGCTATTTTCTTCAGACTGAGTAGTTTCCCTCCATCCTTTTACATTATTCAATTAACTTAGCTGCTATTTAATTCAAAACACGTTACTGTATTTTTCTACCTTCAATCATTGCTGGTTTTTTACATGGTACAGAATCTATTAATACAATTTCTAGAGAAAGAAAATTATGAGGACTCTGAATGCAGCCAGTATTTAAATAAATAACAACGAAAACAAAAAGAAAGTTCCTACTGAATACAAACCACAAAAATGAATAACACCACTTTTTCAGAAAGTGTTTACCTAGACGAGACATTACAATCCCAAAAAAGTTCTGGAAATTATTTTCTTTCATGAGAAGTAGTCTGTTCAACTGAATGAAACAAAGTGAAATGTAATTATGTACTAAACATTTTACTAATTGGAAATCACTCACACATAGAGAAACAAAAATCAACACCACTTTGGGTATATATATGGCTTATACTATTAGCTAACTTTCTCAAATTGAATTATTGATCTGCTTCTTTTTTGATTTGTTTCATTTATCTCAAAGTTGAAAGGTTTTAACAAGATTGTCTCTGATTTCTGAAATACTTGATTTTTGTTTTTTAATTTCTACCTGCTTCAATTATTTTGTTTCGTTGTGTTTATTATAGTGTATTATCAAATAACTATATCTAATTTAATATCACCTTCTCTCTTTTTTAATACCCTGGTATTCAAGATTTATACATTACCTCCCATTCCTTCCACCAATTATTTTAATGAAATAGGTGCCTGGATGAAACTAACGATCTTACCAAACCATCTGTACTTCTTTTCATCATTACTCACTGATGTCTTACCTTTGAACTTTCTTTCTTCACCTGCTGTGCTAGCCCCTATTTTTCTCTAGCATGACTTTAATTCTGTAAAATTTTGATCTCTTTCTAAGTGTTAAATTCATGTTCACCACTGATGCCAAAAAAAAATGCTGTTTAAATGCATATCATCTTTAATTCAACATTTCTAAAGCTTGTCTTCCCTTATCTTTATAAACTTAGACACCTCCCTAGCTCTTAAATTTCTATTATCTGCACATCTATTCATGTAGGTATCCATGCGTACAACCTGGCAATTATAAGTATCTCATCTCTTTTGTCTACCTTGCCTGTAAATTGTTTTTAGTTTCTCAGACTTCTAGCTCTTAATCTCTTTTCCCCTAACCTCTCTCTTACCCCTGTCTACCCTCTCTAATATATAGTACATATTTAGGGAATCGTAAAATTCAGGTGCTCAGGTGTGTCTGTCTAGCCAATGGCCTCTTTTCCTACTACCCATCCAATAATTTGTGTAAACATATTTAATATCATGTGAAACTGATGCAGGAACTATTTAACACATAAATTCTGATTTATATGCTTACCATGAGATGCAGGATTTCTTCCAGAATCTAAAGTCAAGTGGAACCGTAATCCACTGCAAATGAATGAACCATGGCAAAGGAGTCAGATTCAGGAATAGGAGTCCACAGTGGAGACTGTGAATCAGAATGGGGTAATGATCCTGAGAACTGTGTGGATACTAGAAAGGAAACTATAAGGGCTATATGCATACATTTAAATGACTATGTTACTAAATTCTTCCACTCTACAAACTCAGGTGAGCAAGAAATATTCCACAATTTATTAGGTTGGTGCAAAAGTAATTGTTGTTTTTGCTATTAAAAGTAATGGCAAAAACAGCAATTACTTTTGCACTAACAATATTTTTAATGAACTTCTCTAAATATTTTCTATCAAGCCAGTAAGGAGTAATTTTCAGCTACTATTGGGATTTCCTTTTTCCAATAAGGGTATTCTAATGCATGTGCTTCCTGTCCTGTAACAAATCTTCCCTACTAATAGCAAACATAAACCCTAAACCTCTGCTTAAATTAGGGAAAGAAAAAAATAGGAAGAAAACATGCTCAATTTAATCCGTTGCCTTTTTTAAAAAACCAAGACAATAGACTTCCATTCCTTGGGCCTTACCCTCCCCATTGAGAAATAGTGATTTCGGTGGATGGCCAGAGGGAGGCTTCCCAGTAGAATCTGTCCCACAAACGTTGAAGAACCTGACTAAGTGGGTAATAGTTTTCCAGGGATCCCAAAGAACTGAGTAGGAACAATCTGAATCTTGGCTCTTTCACCTTCTTTGTTAAACTATTTCCCTTGAAAAGAATAATTTTTATTTGTGCTGCTCATTCAAACTTGGAACATATTTTCAGTCTGTATAAGCCTCCTGAATGGTTAGGGAGTGAGAGAGGTTTTTAATCAATGAAGTCTATGTGAGTTTTAAATTTGTAATTTAAATTGGTCATATGTGTAGGACTCCCAAGTGTGAAGTTTAAGACATTTTCTCGTTTGAGCAAAGTTGTCACTGAAGCACTATTTAAAAGTATTAATGACATTGCAGTCTAATCTTTTCTGGTGTTCAGAAAGTCACTAATATGTTTTGGCTCTAGGTAATTTCCATCAATTCCCTTTTGGTTCTGTGCCTTCAGGAATAGTCATAGGTATTATAACCTGAGTTAAGAGTTTAATTTCTGGGGGCCAGGTGGTGGGAGTGCAGTTCCAATAAGAGACCATTTCTATCATAGGCAAAAGGCCATCTTTACTATCATCTCAAGTTGCTGATGGTATTTTCAAGATGGGATAATAGGATTATTATTAACTTCTGGCTTGCTGAAAACTTGGGCCACTGTCTGTCCTTCAGAATTAAGTTCACTTATTTTTAGAAATTTGTAGAGTTAAATTACTAAAATTACCTCTAAGCTTTACACACACACACACACACACACACACAGAGAGAGAGAGAGAGAGAGAGAGAGAGACAGAGAGAGCGAGAGAGAGAGAGAGAGAATAAGGCCTTCTTGAAACAATGCAAAATTCCATCCATTCAAAGTCTTTTGCTATTCCCCAAATTGTAGAATTGTAGTGGTGTAGATGTGGTAATGTTTCCATATGCAGATAAATATTGTATACAGATTTTTAGTTATCCCAGACAGCTTCCTCATGAACAGAAATGTAAGTCAAAAATATCTGGTGATCCAAAAATATCTATATTGTTATTTAAATTACCTAAAATCCTCGTTTAGAACCATATCCCATCAAAAACTGGCAAAATTCTAATGATTTTCTAAAGCATCAAATTATATTCCTTATACTTTTGTGTGTCTTATCACGACACCAACATATGTGCGCACACACAGACACACACACATACTAATAATAGACAACTGATCAAAGTAAAGTGGCAACTATTTTGTTTACATTTAAAAAAATTCTGAAGAGCCATCATAACAGTAATGGAGTGGCAGAAGCCAGCTGTGGCAGAATCCAGATTCATAACGCCAGAAGCAATGCAGCTCAAAATGATTAATGAATACTCACTAATTACCTCTTAGTGATTTAAGAAATACACAAAATTTCTTTGTAAAGGGCTGGAATTCCTACGTAACTGTGTGAGATTTAGAGCTAACAAAATTTGTGTTTAACTGTTGAAGTAAACTAACCTGATATTTTTGACTCATATTTCTGTTCATGAGGAGGCTGTTAAAGTGAGAGCTTATGTCTTTGTAAGTTGGAATTCTGGAAACTTTTGCATTAATATGCATCATAAATTGTTCATGGACTTCTTAAATTTATTACCTTAGGCAAATTTATGAACTTTTATAAGTCTCCATTTCTTCATTTCTTACAAAAATAAGAGTAACTTATGAGGTACCCAGCACAGTTTCCACAGGCACTTAATAACTGTTAGTGCCTTCCCCTACTTGTGGTTGTCATACACCAAGGTCATTTCACCTTCAGGCTTTGTCCTCAGCTCTTTTCCTTTCTATTAATATTTTCCTTTCCCATTCTGCTTTGCAACAACTCCAAGTTAATAAACCCAGGAGGGTTTTGCTTAACTTACTTTGTAAACTGTACTTCAGTAACATTATTCAGCTGATACTAACCAACTGGACCATAAACTATACCCTTTAATAATATACAATTATGTTTAACCTGGCATCTTTTTATAGATTGCTTTCTATATGCAGCATATTAGTTCATTCCTTGAGAGCTCATTAGCTAAGTGACAGCAAGAATTTTATCTTCTGTTAAAGTTCCCAGCATAGAGATGAACATTTAGCAAAGTGCTTAAACACATATGGGCACAAATATACATACATACACACATAGAGAAACCAATAGTTATATTCAATTCCATGTGATTAAAGGGAGAAGGGGCAGTTGATATTTGTTGAGTACCTGTTCTATTACTGGGCCAGATAATTTGCATATGCTACATATTTAAATATTCCCAGTAACAAGATAAAATAAGGTTTGAAGAAGCAGAAAACTAAAAATTTTATTTAGCTGGAACCAAAGTCATATTGTGATGTTTAATTTTAGATATCAACTTGACTAGGCCAGATATTTGGTCAGACATTTTTCCATCTTTCCGTAAAGCTATTTTTAGTTGATACAAACATTTAAATCAGTAGACTTTGGATAAAGCAAATCATTCTCCATAATGTGGGTAGGCCTTATCCAATCATATGAAGGCTTTAATGGAAAAAGACTGAGGTCTCCTGAAGAAGAAATTCTGCCAGCAGACTGTCTTTGGACTTGAATTAGAGCTCTTCCTTACATCTTCAGCCTACAGCCTATCCTGTGAATTTTGGATGTACAAGGCCTTACAATTCCCTCACCCAGTTCTTTAGTATTTTTCTCTTTCTCTCTATATATATGTATGTGTGCATGTTTGTGTAAGTGTATATATAAATATGTGTGTGTGTATACGTGTTTGTGTATGTGTATGTGTCTCTCCTGTTGGTTCTGTTCTTCTGGAGAATGCTGACTAGAAGAGTACTTTACCTGCAAAGAGGAGATGTGAACAGAAGTGTTTTTTGGAACCAGAACTCAAGCTCATTGCATTATAACTTCTGTCATAGAGATTCCTTTAAAACATCTCATTATTTTGTGTGGGTTATGAATACATATAGCTATAATTTAAGAATATGCATGTTACAATACTTATCAGTTTTTACAAAGGGGTCATAAGAAGAAGGGTTATTCAAAATTGGAGAATTCAGTAGAGAAGCTACAATCTTAGGTGGACTATGAAGAATATTTAGGGTTCACATATATATAGAGATAAATGATATTTCATTTGTAGGAATATACTGAGAAAAAAATATGAAAAATCTATAGATAATATTTAAGAAATGATGTATATGTCTTCATGACAAAGTGAAACACAAATAAAAAACATTTACATTAGTAGGAAATAATTCTAGAATAATATTCAGTATTCTAGATGAAGGTCAGTTGATACCTAAACTAGGAGATTGAAAATAATTTCATAAGAAAGAGTTGAAATGATTGATTTTTCATGAAAAATAATTCAGACATTGACAATGCCTTCACATTTATTCGTATATAATAAATCGTAGTAAATATTTATGTTTTGAATGATGCTGTATATATTTTGACACTTTTTATGCCTGCCACATTATTTGATAGGTAGCAAATAATCTAGAATCAGAAACTTTAATAAGTGACAGGGTTTGAGTCATTTGATGGCAAAAGAGCAAAAATATAAAAAACTAAAGTAACTTTTGTTGGATTATTTTTTGCTACAATAGAAATACATGTTTAATGTAGAAAATTTAGGATTTAGTGTCAAAGGTTAGAATTAAGGTGCTAAGTCAGAATGGTAGTAGTAGTGATGGGGAACAAAATATGTGGGGATTTGGTGACAAATAAGAAGTTGCTTTTAACTCTAAGATGGTAAGCCCTTATCTGAGAATAGACTCTCAGTGGGACAAGGGAAGGAGCACAGAGACCAGTTAGGAGTCTAGTGCAATATAGCAGGCAAGACTAGGTCATGTTGGCTTGGCCCATGGTGGTAGCTGGAGATATTTGCTATCATGTTCTGGCTGTAATTTTTTAAATGGCTTTAATACTATTTTTTTGCTGAATTGAATGTTGAGAGTGAGAGAGATAAGTCATAACAAACCATAAAGATTTCTTTTTTGGTCTGGGTAGTTAAAAAATGTTTTCATTATACCCAAAAGAGGACTGTTGTGGGAAAAGCAGGCAGATTTGGAAGTGGCAGAACGTTCAGGGATTTGATTTTGGATATGTAATGTTTTGTATGTCTGTTGCACATCCCAGTTTTATGTAGGCACTTCCCTGTAAAAGTCTGAATTCAGTGAGGAGATCCTGTTGATACTAATTTGGGTGTCTTCAGCCATAGCATTTATAGCCCATGAGACTAGCTGAGAGAGTCTAAAGAATAAGAGTGAACAGAATAGAGATGAAATACAAAATAAGAGTGAACAGAATGGAGATGAAGTCCTCTAGCTGATACCTGGGGCATTCCTACCGCACCTACCGCTGGGATTGAGTATATGAGAAGAAAATACAATAGAGGTTCAAAAGTAAAGCACACTGAGACAGAAAGAGAAACAAAAGTGATCAGTTCCCAGAATGCAAGTGTGGAGATTCAGGAAGAGAGTCTACAAATGTGTAGGATACTGCCCATGTGTCAAGGTAAGATATGAACTGAAAACTGACCATTGATTTTAGTCAGGAGGTCACTAGTAACTTTAATAAAATTTATTTCAAAAGAGCAGTGTGGATAAAAGTGCAAATTACGTAAGTCTAAAAGAGAGTAGGAAAAAAGTTATGGAAGTGTAGATAACTCTTGCAGGAAATATTGTTAGAAAATGAATCAGAGCTATTAGACAATAATCTTATGATTCTGTGAGGCCAAGAGAGTTTTTTAATGACAAATATTTTATGGCTATCTTGCGTATCCAGAAATAACATGATAGAATAAATTGGATAATTAAGTAAGCTCTGCAAAAAGAGAATAGAGTATCAGATACTAATGCATTTACTTGCCTCATTTTGAAATTTAACTGTGTTAATTGGAGTTTGAATAAAGACCTTTCAACAATTAAAGTAATTTCTGGATACCATCTTATCTCTGTTACTTAGTAATTATGTGTCATTGAGCAAAATGTAGAAAGATATACATACAAAGTGGTCAGCAGGAAGATAGGAAGCCAGATCAATTCATACACAGTAACTGGAAGGATTACAGTATATAGACACAGAAGTCAATCTGTAAGAACCCATGAGAATTCCCTTAATTAATTTCAGTGTCTCCTTAATATTCAACAATATATCCCTAATATTTTATTTACATAAATAATTGCATATTTTGCACTATTCTAAAATGTTCTGTTAAATATTCTGTTAGCTAAAACTTTGTCTTCACCCTTAGTAATTTCCTAGAAGTGATGGTTTAACTTATTAAACAAATACTTTTTTTTATTTTGTTTTATGTTTGTTTGTTTTGTTTTTGAGATAGGGTCTCACTCTCTGCCCAAGCTCCACTGCAGTGGCACACTCTCCAATCCCTGCAATCTCCACCGCTGGGCTCAAGTGATTCTTCTGCCTCAGCCTATTTCCCATGCTGGAATGCAGTGGCACGATCTCTGCTCACTGCAACCTCTGCCTCCTGACTTCAAGAGTTTCTCCTTTCTCATCCCCCTACCCCAACCCTTCCCATCTCTTAGTAGCTGGGATTACAGGCATGTACCACCATGCATGGCTAATTTTTGTATTTTTAGTAGAGGCGAGGTCTCACCATCTTGACCAGGCTGGTCTGGAACTCTTGACCTCAGGTGATCCACCTGCCTCAGCCTCCCAAAGAGCTAGGATTACAGGCATGAGCCACCATGCCCCACCTACTTTTTTTTCTTTAACTTTTTGAATGTTATATGAGTTGAGAATTTAGTGGAAAGATTTTCCCAGAAAAATAGAGATGTTCTTTGGCATTTACCCTATTTTTTTCTCATTTTGGTGGATCCTTAGAGTAAGTTCCTATAATAAACATAAAATGAGCCAAACAATAAATTTTAAAAAACCTAGGCCCTGTATTGATTTATTGCATAGAAAGGTGAAGATTAGTGTGCCGCAGAAAAAAATGAAGTTTATTATTTATTTAGACATCAGTTCTTTTATTGTGAAGTGGCAATTAACTATGCATAAGAAAAGATGCTCTCATTGAAACATCTTTGTTTCTATTTTATACTGGTATAATTAAGACTTTGGGCTCATTTGTGCCAACGGGGACTTTTGTTAGAACTTAAGACAAAAATTGGTCATTTGTTAAAGATATAAAATGGTTAGAGTTATAATTATACATGACTTTAGTACTTTACGCACCTTAAAAAACAGAGGCTTTAGAAACAGCTGTCTGTATATATCCTGATATAGTGATATCAAGATTTCAGCTTTTTTAAAATAAAGGTTTTTCTTTTTTTAATAACTAGAGGTGCAGGGAATATTTTGAATCATTTGAGAAATAAACTGCAAATGAGGGATTGATTGCATGGTGATTTTGAATATTCAGAGGCTAGAGATCATAATCTCTTTAGATTGTAGGTATTAAGAGGGTATTATAAAAAGTAATAACATGAAAAGTGGTAAAATGTAAGGTAAAATATTAGACATTCCTGTTTAGAAAGAAATGATGAAGAGTGGATTAATACCTTGCTAAGTTTATATACTACATAGGAAATCTCAAAAGAAAACAAATGTGTGGTCTGAAAAGCTGGAGGTAATTGTCTGTGTTTGGAATTTAGTGACCAGCCTGCTTGTCCACTGGAGTTTGCTGTATCTAAGTGATATTTTCACCCAGTGACTTTTTACAACTCTTTACTATGTTTCTTACCAATCTCTGGGATAAGGGTAGAAAAACTAACACTCTGTGAGTGCCTCTTAGATGTTGGGCATTGTGGTAAGCGAAATATGAATATGATGACTCTGTTTTTTCCGAACTACTTCCCTCATTAAAGATTATCCTTGTTTTACAAATGAGGTCAGTGACACTCTGGAATATTAAAGGGTTTGCCTACTGTTACAAAATAGCGATTTGAACAAAGTTCTGTTGGACTTCAAAGTCCTTATTCATTTCTCTAAGGGATGAAATATCTAAGAACCTAATATAATGGTATAAAAGTTTCTATCATTCCTCAAATAGAAATAGGTAACTCAAAATGAAGTTAAATCTATTAGTATCAGATTCCCAAAGCTGCTTAGGATTGTCTTCACTGTCTAGGACACATATATTATTAAGTATTTATTGGCTACTAGATAATGTCAACACAAATATCTCCATTGTATCAATTTTCTATTGCTATGTAATAAATTATCACAAATTTATAGGCTTAAGAGGAAAAAAGACACATGTGGCCAAGCATAGTAAGTGAGGAATAAATGAGTTGGTAATCAGTTTAGATAGATAGATAGAGGCTTAGTTACCTATGCCCATATGGATCATTTTATTGGTTTTCTACTGCTTCTGTAACAAATTACCATGAACTTAGTGTCTTATAAAAACACAAATTTGTTTTCTCATAGTTCTGTAGGTCAGAAATCTGGCACATGTATCACTGAGTCTGTAAAATCAAGGTGTCAGCAGGGTCTAATTCCTTCCAGGAGGCTCTGGGAAAGAATCTTCTTGCAAGCTCCTTTGGGGTTTTGGTATAATTAAGTTTGATGCTATTGTAGCACTGTGATCCCTTGTTTCCTTGCTGGAAGTTGGCTGAGTGCCATTTTAAAGGGCACCTGCATTCCTCAGTTTAAGGCCCCTTTCCTCCATCTTCAAAGTCAGCAACAGCATGCCAAGTCCTCTTTGCACTTTGAGCCCTTCTGATCTCCTCTTCTGTGCGTCTGCCTCATCTCTCCTCAGCCAGAGAAAATGTTCTGCCAGTCAGGGCTTATGTGGTTAGACTGAGCTCACGTGGATGATTCAGGTTAATCCTCTATCTTAATGTCTGTAACTTTATTGCATTTGTAAAGCCCCTTTTGCTATGTAACTCTTCACAGATTCTGAAGATTAAGGCATGGCAACTAAGAGCTGGTGGGCAGGATGGAGGTCATTATTCTAATAATAAAAGTATTTGCTCCTCAGATATAATGAGTGATATCCTGGGACCTGACTTGATTTACATTATTTAAAAAGATAATCATATGTGAAGAAAAAGCAAGAATAAAAGCAAGAAAACTACTTAGAAGGCTATTGTAATAGTCAAGAGATAATTGAGGCATAATTTGGAATAGATGTTAAAAGTTATAGCAGTGCTTACATTTAAGATATATTTTGAAGGGAGAGCTGACAGGACAAACTGGTATATTAAATGTCGGTTATTGGAAAAGTAGAGGCCAAATGAATTCTAAATTTGGACTAAGCAATTGAATAAATGGTGTACTTTTAGAACAGGTATTTAAATCTTTTTATATTCTAAACATCATTTTGACAGCTCATTCAAACCTATGGCACTCCTCTCACAATATGTTTCTAAATACATAAAATATGTATAAGATAAAAAAATTGATTTATTGAAATAAAATTATTGAAATATTTTTTAAATTGTGATGTTGCAATACATGTGCCTCTTTATTCGTGTATTGCATATATAATATAGTAGTGCATATAATATGGTGGAAAGGACTGTAACATGGTCCCAGGATTCCTGCCTCCTGATATATAACCTGTTCTCCTTGAATAGGAGCGGAATCTATGAAATACAATGAATGTCATTCCAGTGATTATATTAGGTTAGGTTAGGTTAGATTAGATGGCCAAGGTGAGCGGGAGTTTTGCCATTGTGATTAAATCCATAACCAGTTCATTTTGAGTAATCAAAAAGATTCTAGGTGGATCTGGTCTAATAAAGCAAAACATTTGAAAGAGTATCTAAAGTTCAGTGGCTGGAAGCAACAGAGACACTCTCCTGCCAGCCTTAAAGAAGGAAACCACCATGCATTCTACAACTGCAAGAATGTGAATCCTGCCAACACCATATGAGCTTGGAAGAGCATCTAGAGGAACCTGGCTTGATGGCAACCTTGTGAGCATAGGACCCAGTAAAAGTATGCCAGGACATCTGACCCATGTTGTTTTAAACCTATAAGTTTGAAGTAAATGTGTTATGTAGCAAAAGAAATCAAATATACATAAGAGGATCAAGCAATGGGGCTGACAACTTTCATGATTTTAAAGTGCTGAGGAGCATAAGCTACATTTCTAGATTTTTGGCTACAATTATAATGTGATATGAAAATATCTGTGTTTTCTATTTGTAATGAAGTCACAAGAACTTTGACAATGATTTGTTTTTGGCATTTATGATGGAGAAAATACCAACTTTAGTTATAGATTAGTAAATATAAATATACAATTTTTCCCCAGCTGAATTCACTGATATCTTGAATTCTACCCATGGATTGCTTGGGGAGAGGGTCTGGATTAAAGTGAAGAACCCCTTATCATAGATGTTCTTCCTAAGTAAAAATGTGCATGAAATCATTTTAGAAAGATTTTGTACAAACTATCAGAAAATGCATTCACTGTAATTCTGTTACCCAAAAACATTCAATTAAGCAGAGTTACTTTCTAGTTAGCATGTTTTCTTTTTAACCTGTTGGATGCAAACTGTCAAACAATTAGGTGATTTTTCCAAACCTTATTGTTTTTCATTTAGACTAGTTTCAAAAAAAAAACAATGGGCTTAGGGAGAGATCCAAGATGGCCGATTAACAACAGCTCAGGATTGTAGCTCCCAGTGAAAGCGCAGAGAGAGAGTGGACGCCGCACTTTCAGACAAATTTTAGTTGCCCACAGACTGGGAGATTCCCGGCGGAGGAGCCACACGTGTCGCCAGCGCGACTTTTTTGGCTGGCACAGCTGTTTTGCCGGTGCCCCGGCACGGGGCTTCTCAGTGCGGAGTATACGGGACGGGGTGCCCTTTGAGTCTGGCTCGGCTGGTCCCAACCCCACAAGGAGAACAGCAATTGGAAGCGCTAAGGACTGAGAGATTCACAGTAAGCACAGCTGAACCGGGAAGGTCCAGCTGTGCGGGGAAGGGGCGTCCGCCAAAGGAAAACTAAGAAACAGAAAAAACTTCATCACCGGGCGAGAGATCCAAGATGGCCGATTAACAACAGCTCAGGATTTTAGCTCCCAGTGAAAGCACAGAGAGAGAGTGGATGCCGCAATTTCAGACAAATTTCTGTGGAACACAAACTGGGAGATTCCCAGCGGAGGAGCCACACTGGTCGCCAGCGCGACTCTTTTGGCCGGCGCAGCTGTTTTGCCTGTGCCCCGGTGCAGCGCAGCACTTCTCAGTGCGGAGTATATGCGACTGGGTGCCCCCTGAGTCGGGCTCAGCTGGTCCCATCTCCAGAAGGAGAACAGCAATTGGAAGCGCTGAGGACTGAGAGTTTCACAGTAAGCACAGCTGAACCCGGGAAGGCCTAGCTCTGTGGGGAAAGGGTCCGCCGAAGGAAAACTAAGAAACAGAAAAAACTTCATCACCAATAAGCCAGACGTCCACTCAGACCCAATCTGAAAGTCAGCAATTACAAAGACGACAGGTGGATAAATCCACAAAAATGGGAAGAAACCAGTGCAAAAAGGCTGAGAACACCCAAAATCAGAATGCCTCTCCTCCTACAGGGGAT